>KV019126.1:26139-50509 GCA_001598015.1 Dorcoceras hygrometricum | reverse complement strand
GAATAGTGACATCACGAGTGTAACTAGGTAAACACATTTACCTAAAACACTTCTAGTACTCTGGCCAGAGATTTATACACTATTATCCCCTCAGATAGCATAGGATATCCACGCATGTTTGCGAGCGGTGAATCCTCGACAACGATGCATCGACTCCTACATGCATCTGGGTCTCACCCAATCCCGACGCCTTATGACCCCAAGTGAGTCGGCAAACGGGTCAAAGTGAGACGCCTATCATGTAGAGCCTCAATGACGTTTCGAGTCGTGAGGACTAATCAGTACAACCAAGACCTCGGACTTATCCACTCGACAAATGGTAACCACTTGGAAAGCCGAACGAGGGTAGTTCGATAGATCACCAGGTCACTATCTATCTGCATGCTCAGAACATCACAATGTTCCCTACCAATGAAACATGATACTTCGCATCGCAGATACTAGTCTCAAACTCGGGCGGCCCTATCCTCATTTTGACGGCCCAATCGACTAGGAACATGTTCAGAATACACAGCGACTATTAGATGTGTTTCATGATAGCCGTCATACCCACTATCACATCTAACATACGCTTTAGTGAATTCTAGGTCTTTACTCAACGCAATTGTAAATCATTACACACATAATGAAAGTAAAGAACTCCATATAAGTAAATGCGAATATCATATATAAAGACTGTTTGTACAAGAGTCTATAAAACCCACACGCCACAAGTTGGATAGTTGGGCATCTAATCTAACAAATTGTTCCGACAAACTCTCCTGGGCAATGTCCATCCGACGTACAAATGTCTCTGAAATAAAGGACTGTGTCGCACCTGAATCGACTAATGATCTGGTGGCTACTCCTAATACAACTACTCTACATGCCATAGATATTATGCATGCACAAAACACTACTTTTACTATTCACAATCCACATTGAATCCTAATTAAGAAATACCACAGGTCTATTTCCTCAATTGCTTAAAATCCAAGTGTGAAACGCAAGGTTACCTGTGATCAGTTTCATGTCTGGGTCAGCCTCCTCTACCTGCATCACATAGACTCTCTCGGTAGCAGGCTGCTTCAACTGGGGGCATTGGAAATACATGTGTCTCGGCTGCTTGAACTTGTAACAGACTCCAGCTCCCATCAAGCATTTCCCAGAATCCTGGCGTCCACAATTTGGGCAAGTGGGTCTCTCTACTGGGACCCCAGTCTTTGGAGCCTGCTGTTTCTGCGGTTTCCCTGAGGTAGTGGGCTTCGCCGCTGGCTTCGATTCTCCTTGGCCTTTCTACTGCCTCGGTGTTCCAGAGAATGGACTCTTGGCCTACGTTTTTTGATGAGGCTGAGGCTGGAATGGTCTCTTCCTCTGTGCCTCTACTTGTATGTCCTTCAGCGTCTGCTCCAACCTGAAGGCACTCTTCAATGCGGTGGAAAAGTCTGTCGGGTCCACCATCAGTACATATTTGCGGAAAAAGGCCCTCAGACCATCTAAGTGATGCAGTTTC
The DNA here is from genome assembly GCA_001598015.1 of Dorcoceras hygrometricum. Lineage (NCBI taxonomy): Eukaryota > Viridiplantae > Streptophyta > Magnoliopsida > Lamiales > Gesneriaceae > Dorcoceras > Dorcoceras hygrometricum. Next base: position 49,017 of record KV019126.1, on the reverse strand, counting down.
TCCACAGAGTCATTAGCTATGAGAGGCGAGAAGTGGTAGCCTCTATCGAACCTCTTGACGTATTCAGCCCTGTCGGAGGTTCCTGAACTCCTGCTTCAGTTTTTCTTGCACATCTGAGGTGGAATCCTTGTCGTAGAAGAGCTTCTTGAATCTGGCCTAGTCCAGAGTCTCCATGTCTACCGTCTTTTCTACTCCTTCCCACCAAAGAGCAGCATCCTCCTTCAGTTGGAAGATAGCACAACTAACTATGGCCGCATCCGACAGTCCCATTATCAAAAAATGGTCTCTAGAGATCTGACTCACTCCTCAGCAACGAACAGATTAGTGAAGCCCGTGAACTCTGGAGGCCCCAACTTCCTAAAATTCTCGTAAGGCAGCTCCGTACTCCCTGCCTGCGAGGAACCGGCATTCTTCCTCAGGATCTGTGCAAGTCCCGCCAAGACTTTTTTGGTGGAACTCAAGGGTGGTGGCGGTGGTGGAGTGATCTGGCATCTTGGAGGCATCTGGGGATATAACAACCAATTTCGCTACTCACAATCGACATACCTCAAGTAAAATAATATACATTATAGGTCTCGTACGTAAGAATACTACATCAAATTACAGTAAACATCGAATCATAGTATAAGAACTAACATCTTGGGTAGTCAAACATTAATAAACAGACTTTGAGGCGTGACTACTTGAGCATACTACAGCTAGCTGTAGGCACAACCAAATCAGGACCTTGCTCTGATACCGGCTTGAAACACCCTTAAAGTATTTTCTTTTTGTAGTAATATAAATGTGAATTTTTTTTTTTAGTAATGTAAACTCGAAACCTTTAATATAACTAGATAACATAAAATATTAGAAATTTAAAATAGAGTGGAGGAAACCGAAGAAATCCTTCATGTCATACTACACATCCTCAACGTGGAAAAGAAGAGTATTTTTCACCAAACCCATACTGAAACCTAAATAAAAATAGAAATCTTTCTCTCTCTCATCATGAGCGGAAAACGCAAGGTCGCTGGGAATGCGCCAACTGAACTACCATCCAGTCAAAGGTCCTGCCCCTAGGTTTAAGTATCCGTCTCATCTGCACCAATCAAACGTAGTGAGCCTAAAGGCTCAATATATACAAAGTGGAGGAATAGCAAGTACTAAAAAATACAATCACATGCATTAAAATAGTTGTACTCAAATAATTTTTCTCAAATCTTCAGCTCAAAACAATTTCATTAAAATTCATGCATAGGCAATAAACTCATAAATAAAAATATTTTCTAGTGAACTCCGTTTCTCGACTATGCCCTCAACCTCAAGCAACTCATCAAGCTAAATTAATACCATGGTAACAGGTTGGAAAGGCACCACAATACTTATCTGGAGCCTAGTCCTATCAAATTTAAATGCACTCTAGTACTTATGTGAAACCTAATACGTGTCAAGTTGATATGGCCAAAAGGGATGTCTCCCCCCATATCTGTCATGTTGATATGGCCAAACGGAATGTCTCCCGGAACCATATATGTTACATTTAGAACACCACAGCCAAGTCCCATCATTAAATATATTTTCATCTCTTGCTCAACTTTCTTCCTCAATAAATTTTTCCTCATACATCAAGCCTCAAAATAAAATTTTTCTATTTATCTCAAAATTACATAAAAACTGCATAACGCATAAAAATCTCAAGCTGGTCGAACATCATGAAATAACTTAAAATCATCATTTTATATTTTTCATTACAGCGGGCTGCCCCTAGAACTCAAAACCCGATCGTAATGCGCCTATCAGCTCGCACTGATCAGTTCAAAATGCAGGGTTCAACTTACGATAATCTGTACAGTGTACCACATGGTTTAGCTCATACCTTAACGGCCCAGCTTAGGCGGCCAGATCTTGCAATCTCCTCTCAACTCGCACTACTCAAGTCTGCACTTCTATCCAGATCAATTCGGGCTTCGGTCCAGATCGCGCACAGAATACAACTCAGAAAACTCAATCAGTTTAGAGCACGTAGACCCGCTCAGCCACCCAGATCGGCTCGGAGCTTCAGATCAGACCATGCACTAAAAAATGCTCAGAGCACGCAGATCGGCTCGCAACCCAAAACATCTTAGGGTTCTCTACTCAGCTTACGGTGACCATTTCAATTTAAGGGTCGAGTGCAGCATACGGTACCCACTGTAGCTTACAATGCCACTACAGCTTATGATGTACACTTTAGTTTATGGTGCCCACTACAGCTTATGGTGCCCACAACAGCTCGTAGTGGTCACTTTTAGCTCGCGGTGGTCACTTCATCTTGTGGTGGTTGCTTCAGCTCTCGGTAGTCACTTCAGTTCACGGTGTTCATTTCAGCTCGCTGTGCTACTTCAGCTCACGGGGGTCACTTCAGCTTATGGTGGTCAAATCAGCTTATGGGGGTGGTCAAATAAGCTTACGTGGGGGCCACTCCGCTTAGGACGGTCAAGTCAGCTTAGGGCGGTAAAATAAGGAAGAACACCTTAGGCTCAAGAAGGAAAACAACTTACGCTCAAAGAAAGTAAAAACAGCTTACAGATAGATCTTTCACTCAAGAAGGAAAGCAGCTTACGCTCAGCAGGGAAAGACAGCTTACGGGTTAAGCTTAAACTTATAGGAGGTAGGACAGCTTGTAACTCAACAGCTTACAAAACCCAGATTGTAGAAAACAACCTACGGCTCAACTAGAGGAAATAGCTTACGAAACCCAGTTTTTACAGAATACAACTTACGACTCAACAGGACAACCCCAATCCATGTCCGACCTCTGGCCCTTCTTCCTCGACATCAACAGCCCTTAGAACCTGCTCTAAACTGTCAGGCCCCCTGCTAATCAACAAGGATTAACCACTTAAATATGCACATAATAGCGGAAGCATACAATAGGGCTTAAAATTTTCGAATAATTTTGGGCCTGATCCAATAAAACATCCATTCAAACTATTCATAATCAAAATAAGATTTGACTCAAAATCCAAACTATTCATAACATGATAACTGGGACTCAAGGAAATGTGGATCGACCGGCTGAAGTTCCAGTCTGTCCAGATTGGTTACCTGATGATCCTGAAAATGGGTAACACAGCACAAAAGCAGGAAAAAGAATACGAGGTCAAGCCTTAGTACGAAGAGCACTAATATAACAGCAAATCATAAACATGAAGTATTCTAAGTCATGAATGCATGCGGTTGCCAAATAAATCGGTCATCAAGGCCTGCTAATCAGCTGACAATAATCTCTGTCGAGCCTCTATACCCGCACAGTGTATCAACCGGGGAAATCATCGGTCCGTGATCATCAGGCTCGTCAGCCATCACAGCTCGGTGGTCTTCAGACACAACTAATCAGTCGGTGGCCACTACGATGATAGCGTTGGACCTTTCAGGCACGACACATATGTCTTCCGGTCACAACGTGTCTCTATCTCAGGTTCTCAATCGATCATAGGCTCAATATGTATGCATGAATGCCAAGAATTAAAATCTGATTTCAACATGTATAAATTACGTAAACAGAGCATATCAATTCAATCAAGCTACGACACATATGTCTTCCGGTCACAACGTGTCTCTATCTCAGGTTCTCAATCGATCATAGGCTCAATATGTATGCATGAATGCCAAGAAATTAAAATCTGATTTCAACATGTATAAATTACGTAAACAGAGCATATCAATTCAATCAAGCTGTTCACGTAAGCACAGAATCACAGAGCATAGATATCATGCCTCAAAATACTAACACGCTTATTGTAAAAGCTGTTAACAAAAGCTCACTCGTACCTCTGAACTCAAATTCTACCTCAACAGATCTCACTAGGGCACGGAAACTTCAATTTGCTCAATTGGCTTCCTCGCTGATTTCTCCAACCACAGCAGGAACTACCTCAAAATCCAGAAGAACCAAAGAACGCTCAGGTCAGATCTCTCGAAAAGCTTCGAACAACAGACTCTTCGCGCTTCACCTCTAATTTTGAATCAGGCTTCCTAACTGGTATCAATCGATAGGCATAAGCACTACGAGCTCAGCGCCACCAGTTTTTCTCCAAACAAAAACCTAAATAAACGGCAATCTACCGGAGAAGTGTTCGAATGAACAGTAATTATCGAGGGTTAACTGGAGGAAACGATAAGGAATGTCGGGTTCAAAAATACGCTAAGTGTTGAGCAGCACTTGGTATATAATCCTCGAGTTAAAGCTATTGTTCTAACATTTCAGATCTCTGCTTAAGCTAAAGCAAAAGTCCTCTCAAAGCTAAATCCAGCGCTCTCCCTCAGCTGGTTCTGTTGACACAGTTCAGACATCAAAACGCGCTACTAACTCATACAGCAAACGATGTCGCACCAACTAATCAAAACGATGTAGCAGAGCTTCCACAGTTGAAACAGATCTCTCCCTAGCAAACGACGTCGCACCAACTAATCAAAACGACGTAGCAGAGCTTCCACAGTTGAAACAGATCTCTCCCTAGCAACATTTGAACGCTAAACAACCATCGGTCAACTCAGACGTGTTGACCAACACGTGGCACCTTCTCGCACCCGCACGCTAACGCAACATCTGACTCCCTCTACTGTCATAACAGCGCTCGCTAGCTACTCAGCACCGTTGAACCGCGTTGACATCTGGACACGCCATGGAACAGATTTCACTCACTAGCGAGACATCTGAAATTGCAAAACGACGACGCATCACTACTGAGTACCAACATCTGAATGCACGCTAAATCCCGCACGAGAATGCTGCTGGCCTACCTTCTCCCAGCGATGAACCTCAAATCTGAATTACCACTGGAATCACTTCCCGATAGGAAAATGCAACTACTGAACTCCAAATTTGACGCAGATTTGACTCGATCACCAACTTTTCACAGCTGATCACTCTACGTCTAAATCTGAGCACCCAGAAATCATGATTTCCGTGACAAATCTTAATTCAAGATCTGATTAACCATTAAATCTTACTTGGCAAATTTCTAGTCCTCACACTCTCCCCCACTAGAAATCGATTTTGTCCTCGAAATCACTCACGGTCTCAGATCCAAAATCAACCATCACAACAACAAAATAGCTTATTCACAACACACTATACTAGACACCATTCCTAATACACCTATGCCATACCGTCCAGTATAACTCATTACTAAATAGAATCTCAATTAGCATCAAAATCAATTAAATCACGAAATCAATCAAGCTAGAAGTTACCTGAAACACTGCTGTCATAGCTCAAACAGACGAGGCCACTCTTGTCTCATCTTTTCCTCAACCTCCCAGGTAGCTCCTTCACGCCCATGATTTCTCCATTGGACCATTACCAATGGTATAACCTTATTCCTCAGCTGATTCTCCTTCCTGTCCAGAATCTGCACTGGATATTCATGAAACACATCATGCATCGCTGCTAACTCATCAGGCAGCTTCAATCTATAAGCCAACTGTCCAATCCGCTCAACAATCTCAAAGGGACCAACGAATCTAGGAGCTAACTTACCCTTAAATCTGAATCTCATCACACTCTTGAAAGGAGAAATCTTAAGGAATGCACGATCGCCAACCTCAAATTCCAATGGTCTGCGTAGCTTATTAGCATAGCTAGCATAACGATCTTGTGCAGATCTCATCCTACTCCGAATCAAGTCAATCTGATCTTTCATGTGTTGCACAAACTCAGGAGTCGAAAGCTGTTTCTCACCAACTTCTTCACAACAAATTGGAGATCTACACTTGCGATCATACAAAGCTTCAAACGGAGCCATTCCAATGGTCACTTGGTAGCAGTTGTTGTATGAAAACTCAACTAAGGATAAAGCATCCTGCCAGCCACCACTGAAATCCATCACAACTGCACGCAACATATTCTCTAAAGTCTGTATGGTCCTCTCAGATTGGCCATCTGTTTGGGGGTGATACGCCGTACTCATAGCCAATCTCGAACCCATTGCTGCTTGTAAACTCTTCCAAAATTGAGAGGTAAATCTGGGATCCCGATCTGACACTATCGAAACAGGCACTCCATGCAATCTAACCACGTGGTCGACATACAACTTCGCCATTTTATTCATCGAACACCTCACATCATAGGGAATGAAATGGGCTGACTTCGAGAGTCTATCAATCACCGCCCAAATCACATCGCATCCCCTACTTGATCGAGGTAGATGAGTCACAAAATCCATGGCGATGTGCTCCCAATTCCATTGGGGCACTTCTAAACTCTGTAACAATCCACCATGTCTCATCCTCTCAGCCTTGACCTGCTGGCAATTCAAACATCGAGCAACAAAACCAGAAATGTCTCTCTTCATGCCTTCCCACCAGTAGTGAGACTTCAAAGCATGGTACATCTTCTTCTCCCCCGGATGCACGCTATATCGACTGCAATGTGCTTCATTCACAATAGTCTTTTTCAAATCAATCAAGTTTGGAACCACTAATCTACCACGAAATCTCAGACACACATCCGAAGCAATAGAGAAATCATCAGACTGATCATTTTGAGTCTTAATCTTCAACTCATGGATATATGGATCAGTCCTCTGCGCCTCTCTAATGTCAATCACAATCTGTGGTTCAACCTGAATCGAAGAAACTATGAAGTACAGATCACTCAGCTAGAATCGCCAACCAGAAGTAATCAATTGCTCGTGGACTCTCAATATACTCAAGGATGTTAGAATCGTAGGCTGGGTCTTCCTACTCAAAGCATCGGCTACCAAGTTCATCCGCCTAGGCTGATACCGTATCTCGCAATTAAAATCTTTAAGCAACTCCATCCAACGACGCTGCCTCATATTCAAATCCGACTGGGTGAAGATATATTTAAAACTCTTGTGGTTGGTGTACACCACAAACTCCTCACCATACAGCTAGTGTCGCCATATCTTCAAGGCAAACACAATCGCAGCCAACTCTAAGTCATGAATGGGATATCTTGTCTCATGAGGCTTAAACTGTCGAGACGCATATGCAATCACGTACCCATTTTGCATCAAAACACACCCTAAACCACTCAGAGAAGCATCGGAGCACACCAAAAAACCTCCAGAACCCGAAGGCAAGGCCAAAACAGGAGCAGTAGTCAACTTCTCCTTCAGCATCTGAAAACTCGACTCACACTCATCAGTCCAAACAAACTTCCTATCCTTCTGGGTCAACGGAGTCATCGGCCTGGCTATCGAAGAAAATTTCTCAATGAAACGCCTATAATAGCCAGCCAATCCCAAGAAACTACGGATCTCGGAAACATTCCTAGGTCGCTCCTAGTTAAGAACTGCTTCGATCTTACTAGGATCCACAGAAATTACTTGCGCTGAAATCATATGACCCAAGAAGATAACTCTTTCTAGCCAAAATTCACACTTACTGAACTTGGCATACAATTGTGAGTCTCCCGGTGTCTGCAACACTAGCCTCAAGTGCTCTTTATGCACTCTGAAACTCCTCGAATACACCAAGATGTCATCTATGAAGACAATCACGAATCGATCGATGTACTCACTAAAGACGCAATTTATCAAATCCATGAACACATCAGGAGCATTCGTCAATCCAAACGGCATCACAAGAAACTCATAATGCTCGTATCTCGTTCGGAAAGCTGTCTTCACTACATCAGCATCTCTAATCCGCAACTGGTGATAGCCAGAGCGCAAATCAATCTTCGAGTACACGACCGATCCTTGCAACTGATCGAACAAGTCATCAATCCTCGACAATGGATACTTGTTCTTCACTGTCGCTTTTTTCAACTGCCGAAAATCAACCCACATCCTCATAGATCCATATTTCTTCTTCACAAATAGAATCGGAGCTCCCCAAGACGACATACTCTGTCGAATGAATCCTTTCTCAAGAATATCTCTCAACTGATCCTTGAGTTCCTTCAACTCTGCTGGCGCCAGCTGATACGGAGCTCTAGAAATCGGGGCTGTACCAGGCACTAACTCTATACTGATGTCAATTTTGCGTCTCGGAGGAAATCCAGGAATCTCGTCCGGAAACACATTTGGGAACTCTTGAGCAAACAGAACATCGTTCGACTCCACTCTCGACTCATGGGAAACGTCTAGGGTATAGATCATAAACCCTGAATTCTTTAGCGACAACAAACTAAACATATCCATGGCAGATACTAAAGGAATCTTAGGTCACGAATCAGTACCATTGAACTCCCATTTCTCTCCAAAACGAGGCTAAAACTCACCGTACCATGGAAACAATCAACGGTCGTTCTATTTTCAGTCAGCACATCCATACCCAAGATACAATCAAAATCTCTAATTCCCAAAACAATCAGATGGGTCACCAAAACATGCTCATCAAACCGGATCAGAAAATCCAACACCACCTCTCGGGACAACAGACTCACAACAGTCGGGGTGGAAACAGAGACAACATCACACAGTGGGGAAGAACTCAACCCACGCTCATGCACAAACAACTCAGAAATGAAGGAGTGTGATGCTCCAATGTCAATAAAAACTCGTTCAGGAAAATAAAAATAAAGCATGTACCTGCGATCACTCCCATAGGTATCTCATCAGCCTGCTCTCTCATCAAAGCATTCACTTGGGCCTACTGCGGTCTCGAGAATTGAGGTCTCGAAAGTCCTCCAAACCTAGACGATTCACGGGGTTGGAATCCAGATCGTTGGGACTGAACAAAAGGTTGCTGCCTCTGCGAAGATCCACCAGCAGAACCTTGCTGTGACTGACTCACAGGCAGTCCACCCATCAAATGACACACTCTGGCATAATGTCCCGGTTGGCCACACTGATGGCAAAGACCTCGAACTACACGACACTACGAAATCATATGCTTACCTCGGCACTGGCCACACGCCATACTACCTGATCCACTTCCACCAGAGCTAACGGAACCAGAGGAACTCTAATTCAATCTTCTCTTGAACTGCTTCCCTCGAGGCTTGAACTTCTGTCGATTCGATTGTTGCGACCCTTGAGAAGGCTGAAACTGTTGCGTCACTTCAAACACCGGTTGAAAAGTACGTCCAGCTGTAGGCTGAACCTGATTCTGCACTTCTAACAGACTTTCCTCAATGTCCACCGCTCTATCCACGGCCTCAGCATAAGTCGCAGGAGAACCAGCCAACACCATCCGGAACAACTCGGGCTTAAAACCTCTCAAAAACTTGTTCCTCTTAGTCCTCTCCTCGGCCACTCAACCTCCCTCGGCGCCCGCAAACGTAGGGGGATTCGTTCATTTAATCCTCTCTAGAACTAACTCCATCTCGCCAATCTGTCTAGTCACATCCTCCACCTCTGCCTGTCTCTCTCGACGACGCAAAGGGATATTCTGCTGAATGCCCTCATCACTATCCAAGGCTTTAGACTCCTCAGCTGAATGTCTAGCAGTCCTACGTCCACCTCTCCTCGGCGTCATCTAAACAAATCTCAGGGTAAGGATTAACAGCAGATAATCATAGAGGCATGCAAAATTATCACATAAGCCACAGAGTCAATCAAAATCAAATCCAAACTCTGTGCCTAGACTCGAGTGTGATCAAAGAAAAACTGAGCTTATCCCAGTTTAAGCTCTGATACCAAAAATGTCAGGCCCCGTGCTAGTCAACAAGGATTAACAACTTAAATATGCACATAATAGCGGAAGCATAAAATAGGGCTTAAAATTTTTCGATTAATTTTGGGCCTGATCCAATAAAACATCCATTCAAACTATTCATAATCAAAATAAGATTTGACTCAAAATCCAAACCACAACAGGTAACAAATACAATACAACAACGATCCCCCAAATACATGTAACCTCAGGGCATTCCCTGGATCAATACATAAAATAATAACTGGGACTCAAGGAAATGGGGATCGACCGGCTGAAGTTCCAGTCTGTCCAGCTTGGTTACCTGATGATCCTGCAAATGGGTAACACAGACCCAACAACACAAAATCAGGAAAAATAATACGAGTTCAAGCCTCAGTACGAAGAGCACTAATATAACAGAAAATCATAAACATGCAGTATTCTAAGTCATGAATGCATGCGGCTGCCAAAGAAATCGGTCATCAAGGTCTGCTAATAAGCTGGCAATAATCTCTGTCGAGCCTCTATACCCGCACAGTGTATCAATTGGGGAAATCATCGGTCCGTGATCATTAGGCCCGTCAGCCATCACAGCTCGGTGGTATTCAGACACAACTAATCTGTAATGCCCGAGATTATTATGTAGCGATTAAGTAAATTCGAAATGTCTGGAAGCCAGATCTTGATGAAGTCTGGTTGAGGATTCTCGGATTTCTTCTGGAAATTTTATGCTTTGAATTGAAATTCTTCCAGGTGAAATCTGGTTGAGATTCGGAGTTGAATTGATGAATTTCAGGAGGAATCTGTTTTTCCAAGTGTTTAGAAGAGAAACGCTGCCGTTTTGGTGAAGTCTGGTGCATTGCGTAAGTTATCGCGACCATATAATGAAACGTGGTCGTTTTGGAGAAAGCTGGTAGAATCTTACCAGTCGTTGATAACATAAGTATAATACGCTATCATTTTAAGTAAAACAGTAGTTGCGTTAACGGGAGAAATCTGGCATAGCGGAATCCAGACGTCAACGTTAGTCAACGATATTAGTAAGAGTGATCGCTGGTTTTAGATGAGCGACGTTGTTTCGCTACTCAGTCGAAGCGTTCAAAAGAGAAGTCTGGTATCAGCTTTTGTGCGGGTGCAAAAGTTAACAGGAAAGCGACACGTGTTGGTCAACCTCTCAAAGTTGACTGCTGGTATTGGGCACAAACCAGTCGTTGCATTGTGAGGAATCTGCTTGCGACTGGATGACCAGCTGCTGGTTCGAAAAACCAGTCGACTGATAAAAAGCGACATCGTTTTAGGAAAATTAAAACGCAGCGTTTTTGAATGGGACACTGTTCACCAGCTGATAACAGAAAGGCTGACATATGCAATGCTTCGTCGTTTTGGAATTTGTTAACGTGACCAGCTGTTGGGTTCTTTCAGTAGAAATCTGGAATCAGCCGTTGGTATGTTGCGACGTCGTTTGGATTAGTTGTCACGGCATCGTTTTGATAGTAAAGAGATACAACGACTGATTGTTATGATTGGTTATTATGACGTCTGGTTATGGTTGTGAAGTCTGGTAATCTTGCGACTGGATATCATTGCAACTGAGTGTAGCTACTGCTTCAAGTCGTGAGAATTGTTGGTATCAATCGCAAATTTTACCCTATAACGTTTGAATATCGAGAATAACAGCTGATACATTTTAAGCACTAGTGGAAGAAGCTGGTTAACGATATATATATTATTGCAAAGATCTGTTTTTGAAGCGGTGGGAGTATATCCTCATTTGGTAAGTAAATACTCAGCATGACATGTGGAATTTGAATTGAACACATTTGAAATGCTGCAGAAAAACAGAGACCTTCTCCTATAAATAAGATTGAATTCGAAATCCTTGGAACTTGATTTCAGACACCAGAATTTGAATTGGTGAAGTTCTTGGGAATTCTTGAGACAAAGCTTTAGAAGTGATAATTGAAGTAGCTCAGAACAGAGAAGTGACGAAGGTATAATTTAACAGTGAGTGTAACGCCCCAAAAATCCTTAGGACCATGATATGCATATTTTTTATTTAAAATGGCATTTCTAAAATATGTTATGCATTGTTGAAATTAATTGATTTCAGAAAATAGTGTGACGTAGCAGGTTCCAGCGGATGACTCCAAGGGTGATTCACGAGCTAGTTTAATTGAAATGGATTGAAAATATCTTTAAGGAGGTAAAATGATTTCTTTTGGAAAAGGTTTGGTACATTACAAATTAAAATGGTTAGAAGGGAGTTTTATTAAAATACTGCAACTTGTTTAAAGTGTGTCATGCTAAATATCACAAGTAGCCTATATGTTATTGTAAGTTTCGAAGTTCATGTTTTAAAATGTTTTAAACATGAAAAAGGAAAGGAAAGATGGGTTCAAAATGATGTTTTGAAATGATATTGATGTTCAGCAGTCGCACTACTTCATGTTCAGATGATAGTTTGTTCATCAGTTGATAGTTTGTTCATCAGTTGATAGTTTGTTCATCAGTTGATAGTTTGTTCATCAGTTGATAGTTTGTTCATCAGTTGATAGTTTGTTCATCAGTTGATAGTTTGTTCATCAGTTGATAGTTTGTTCATCAGTTGATAGTTTGTTCATCAGTTGATAGTTTGTTCATCAGTTGATAGTTTGTTCATCAGTTGATAGTTTGTTCATCAGTTGATAGTTTGTTCATCAGTTGATAGTTTGTTCATCAGTTGATAGTTTGTTCATCAGTTGATAGTTTGTTCATCAGTTGATAGTTTGTTCATCAGTTGATAGTTTGTTCATCAGCTATTAATATTCAGCAGATGCATTGCTTTCATAAATTCAGCAGATGCATATTCAGCAGTTGCTTTGTTTTCATAAAATCAGCAGATGCATTGTACATCAGCAGGTGCATTCCTATTGAAATATTTTCTTCGTTGTATTTCTTTCGTAAATTCCAGTTGGTGCACTGTTCACCAGCAGGTGCATTTCTTTTGCTAAAACCAGCAGGTGTATTTCTTTGTTAACACCAGCAGGTGCATTTCTTTTGATCAAACCAGCAGGTGTATTTCTTTGTTCACACCAGCAGGTGCATTCCTATTGAACTAATTCAGCAGCTGCATTCCTTTGTTTGAATTCAGCAGTTGTGTTGTTTTCAAAAATCAGCAGTTGCGATGTTTTCATAAAATCAGCAGATGCACTGTACATCAGCAGGTGCATTCCTATTGAAATATTTCAGTCGTTGTATTTCCTTCGTAAATTCCAGTTGGTGCACTGTTCACCAGCAGGTGCATTTTTCTTTTGAAAACCAGCAGGTGCATTTCTTTTGCTAAAACCAGCAGGTGTATTTCTTTGTTAACACCAGCAGGTGCATTCCTATTGAACTAATTCAGCAGCTGCATTCCTTTGTTATAATTCAGCAGTTGCGTTGTCTTCCAAAATTCAGCAGACGCATTTCCTAGTAAATTTCCAGCAGTTCACTGTTCATCAGCAGATGCAATTTATTGTCAAAATTTCAGCAGTTGCGTCTGCTTTTATATGTGTTAGTGTTCTCTTGCGACTGGTTTTCTTTTCACAAGTTTCATTTCAACGATATGTTTCCAAAGTCAAATTCAATACTCAGTAAAGTTTTAAAATGGGAAGCAAATGTTTAAAATGATGGAACCCGATGATTTACAGAAATTTCAAGGAATGTTTAAAGAAAGGATTGTTAAGGAACAAAAGCTATTTTAGATTATGGCATAGATAGTTGACGGTCACCCATTGAAGAAGGGTGAGTAGTCGTCCAGATGTCGGCTGCCCTTTCATATGAGCTATATGCTAGAACGTATTTCCGAAGTCATTTGATCAAGTGCAACACGGACCATGAGGAACTTATATGCCATGATCAACTGAAAATGATATTGAAAATGTTAACAATGAGAATCTGGGCTATCATCCCCTGTTTCTGCCATTGAATGTTTATTTAACTGTTTACGAAAATGATATTGTTCATTGAAGTTCCTTAATATATGTATTGAACAGATGTCCACCTGTATATTTGAATTGTTATTACCCAGGTTTTACTTGCTGAGCCCTTAGGCTCACTAGCTTTTAAAATGGTGCAGGTGCGAAAACTGATGGAAGAACAGCAGGTGAAAGTTGAACCAGCGGCTGGGTGGTTGTGTTTAGTCAAGGGGTCCAACATAATCCGTTTCTAGGATAATGTTGTTTTATCTTTTGTATGATCTGTATTAGATCAATTGCAACAATTGTATGTTCATATAGAATGACAAACGTTGTAACCGCAATTGCAATATGTATATAAGACTTGTTTTTCCGCAAAAATGTTTCCAGCAGTTGGCGCCGTAATTAGTATTGTGTCTGCGTCTGGTTTGTGTTTCGAGTTTTCTTTCAAGTTATAGGAGATACAGCCTATAGCGAATTAAGCCTAGCCTAAGGAATTTACTGGTACTACTGATCCACTAACTGCTGAGAGTTGGATCAAGTCTATGGAGGTTATTTTTTATTACAACACCTGATACTACTGATCCACTAGTTGCAGAGAGCTGGATTAAATCCATGGAGGTTATTTTTTAGTACCTCCAAATGTCTGATTTAGATAGGCCAAGGTGCGCTATCTACATGTTAAGAGATGCGATGATTTGGTGGGAAGGATCCAAATTGTCTGTAGATTTGTTGAACTTAACTTGGGCAGAATTCAAGCAAGTGTTCTTCGAACAATATTTCCCAGTTGGGAAAAGGTCTGAGTTGAAGAGGGATTTTATGACCCTTAAGCAAGGGAGTTTATCTGTGCAAGAATATGCACGTGTGTTTGAAAGAGGGTGCTACTTTGTGCCGTTAATAGGGAGAGATCCAGAAGAGAAATTGAATCATTTTGTAGAAGGATTGAAGCTTATGTTCAAGATGAATGTTAGGCTGTCAGTGCCCAGAACTTACAGGGAAGCAGTGGATAGAGCCCTGCAAATCGAAATGGATTGGAAGGATATGGACGATGAAAGTCAGCAAAAGAGGCAAGCCTTTAAGCAGAAGGATCAAAGGCCATTTAAGAAACAGAACAAGAACCAGCAGAGACCTCAAGAGCAAAAGCCTTTACAGATTCAACCTATAAGTTCTGTCCCTGCTGGTAATAATAGGCCATTATGTCCTAAATGTCAGAAGCCTCATTCGGGACAATGCAGACTTGGGCAAAATGTCTGCTACAAGTGTGGAATGCCTGGACATATTTTGAAACATTGTCCAAAGTCCAAGAAACTGGTGACCAGCAGAGCCTACGTGATGACCACCGAACAAGCCAATCCAGAGTCGACAGTGGTCACAGGTGAAATTTCGATCGCTGGATTTCCTTCTCTCGCATTAATTGACCCAGGAGCTACACATTCATTTGTTGCGACTGAATTTGTTAAGAAGCCATCCCTCCACCCGGAGCAAGTATTGATAGGATATTGCGTATCGGTACAATCGGGAGAGAAGTTAGTATCCCATGAATTATTTAGAAAATTAGAACTTGAACTTCAAGGGCATAAGATCACTGCTGATTTAATAGTTTTGACAATGCCAGAATTCGATATGATTTTGGGAATAGATTGGTTAACTAAGTATGGTGTAGTGATTGATTTTAAGTCATGAACAGTAATGGTTAACCCACCAGTAGGAAGTTCATTCCAGTTTTTGGCCAAACATGTTAATAGAACTTCTCTAGTTGTATCATCCATAACCGTGACTGATAGGCCTCGACTGGTAGACGTAGAGGTTGCGAATGAGTTTGTTGAGGTTTTCCCAGAAGACATCCAGGGACTACCACCAGACAGGGAGTTAAGTTTTCCATCGATCTAGTCCCAGGAGCTGCTCCAGTATCTAGACCACCATATCGATTAGCTCCAACAGAGATGAAAGAATTGAAAGAACAGATACAAGATCTGTTGGAGAAAGGGTTTATAAGACCAAGTACTTCCCCTTGGGGAGCCCCTGTTTTATTTGTTAAAAAGAAGGATGGGAGTATGAGGTTATGTATAGATTACAGAGAGTTAAATAAGAACAATTAAGAATAAGTATGATTTGATAGGACGGCTGATGGCATAGTTGTTGTTTTGATGTTACAAATGTCGAGTTATGTTCCAGCAGCTGCATCTCCTTGTTAAGATTCAGCAGCTGCATTGTTATAATGTTTACGAATGTTCTTCCTTTTTGCTGTAATGTCGGGATTTGATGATTGTGTAATCGGTAGTTGCTAGTTGAATCATTATAAAGTATGATTTGATAGGACGGCTGATGGCATAGTTGTTGTTTTGATGTTACAAATGTCGAGTTATGTTCCAGCAGCTGCATCTCCTTGTTAAGATTCAGCAGCTGCATTGTTATAATGTTTACGAATGTTCTTCCTTTTTGCTGTAATGTCGGGATTTGATGATTGTGTAATCGGTAGTTGCTAGTTGAATCATTATAAAGTATGATTTGATAGGACGGCTGATGGCATAGTTGTTGTTTTGATGTTACAAATGTCGAGTTATGTTCCAGCAGCTGCATCTCCTTGTTAAGATTCAGCAGCTGCATTGTTATAATGTTTACGAATGTTCTTCCTTTTTGCTGTAATGTCGGGATTTGATGATTGTGTAATCGGTAGTTGCTAGTTGAATCATTATAAAGTATGATTTGATAGGACGGCTGATGGCATAGTTGTTGTTTTGATGTTACAAATGTCGAGTTATGTTCCAGCAGCTGCATCTCCTTGTTAAGATTCAGCAGCTGCATTGTTATAATGTTTACGAATGTTCTTCCTTTTTGCTGTAATGTCGGGATTTGATGATTGTGTAATCGGTAGTTGCTAGTTGAATCATTATAAAGTATGATTTGATAGGACGGCTGATGGCATAGTTGTTGTTTTGATGTTACAAATGTCGAGTTATGTTCCAGCAGCTGCATCTCCTTGTTAAGATTCAGCAGCTGCATTGTTATAATGTTTACGAATGTTCTTCCTTTTTGCTGTAATGTCGGGATTTGATGATTGTGTAATCGGTAGTTGCTAGTTGAATCATTATAAAGTATGATTTGATAGGACGGCTGATGGCATAGTTGTTGTTTTGATGTTACAAATGTCGAGTTATGTTCCAGCAGCTGCATCTCCTTGTTAAGATTCAGCAGCTGCATTGTTATAATGTTTACGAATGTTCTTCCTTTTTGCTGTAATGTCGGGATTTGATGATTGTGTAATCGGTAGTTGCTAGTTGAATCATTATAAAGTATGATTTGATAGGACGGCTGATGGCATAGTTGTTGTTTTGATGTTACAAATGTCGAGTTATGTTCCAGCAGCTGCATCTCCTTGTTAAGATTCAGCAGCTGCATTGTTATAATGTTTACGAATGTTCTTCCTTTTTGCTGTAATGTCGGGATTTGATGATTGTGTAATCGGTAGTTGCTAGTTGAATCATTATAAAGTATGATTTGATAGGACGGCTGATGGCATAGTTGTTGTTTTGATGTTACAAATGTCGAGTTATGTTCCAGCAGCTGCATCTCCTTGTTAAGATTCAGCAGCTGCATTGTTATAATGTTTACGAATGTTCTTCCTTTTTGCTGTAATGTCGGGATTTGATGATTGTGTAATCGGTAGTTGCTAGTTGAATCATTATAAAGTATGATTTGATAGGACGGCTGATGGCATAGTTGTTGTTTTGATGTTACAAATGTCGAGTTATGTTCCAGCAGCTGCATCTCCTTGTTAAGATTCAGCAGCTGCATTGTTATAATGTTTACGAATGTTCTTCCTTTTTGCTGTAATGTCGGGATTTGATGATTGTGTAATCGGTAGTTGCTAGTTGAATCATTATAAAGTATGATTTGATAGGACGGCTGATGGCATAGTTGTTGTTTTGATGTTACAAATGTCGAGTTATGTTCCAGCAGCTGCATCTCCTTGTTAAGATTCAGCAGCTGCATTGTTATAATGTTTACGAATGTTCTTCCTTTTTGCTGTAATGTCGGGATTTGATGATTGTGTAATCGGTAGTTGCTAGTTGAATCATTATAAAGTATGATTTGATAGGACGGCTGATGGCATAGTTGTTGTTTTGATGTTACAAATGTCGAGTTATGTTCCAGCAGCTGCATCTCCTTGTTAAGATTCAGCAGCTGCATTGTTATAATGTTTACGAATGTTCTTCCTTTTTGCTGTAATGTCGGGATTTGATGATTGTGTAATCGGTAGTTGCTAGTTGAATCATTATAAAGTATGATTTGATAGGACGGCTGATGGCATAGTTGTTGTTTTGATGTTACAAATGTCGAGTTATGTTCCAGCAGCTGCATCTCCTTGTTAAGATTCAGCAGCTGCATTGTTATAATGTTTACGAATGTTCTTCCTTTTTGCTGTAATGTCGGGATTTGATGATTGTGTAATCGGTAGTTGCTAGTTGAATCATTATAAAGTATGATTTGATAGGACGGCTGATGGCATAGTTGTTGTTTTGATGTTACAAATGTCGAGTTATGTTCCAGCAGCTGCATCTCCTTGTTAAGATTCAGCAGCTGCATTGTTATAATGTTTACGAATGTTCTTCCTTTTTGCTGTAATGTCGGGATTTGATGATTGTGTAATCGGTAGTTGCTAGTTGAATCATTATAAAGTATGATTTGATAGGACGGCTGATGGCATAGTTGTTGTTTTGATGTTACAAATGTCGAGTTATGTTCCAGCAGCTGCATCTCCTTGTTAAGATTCAGCAGCTGCATTGTTATAATGTTTACGAATGTTCTTCCTTTTTGCTGTAATGTCGGGATTTGATGATTGTGTAATCGGTAGTTGCTAGTTGAATCATTATAAAGTATGATTTGATAGGACGGCTGATGGCATAGTTGTTGTTTTGATGTTACAAATGTCGAGTTATGTTCCAGCAGCTGCATCTCCTTGTTAAGATTCAGCAGCTGCATTGTTATAATGTTTACGAATGTTCTTCCTTTTTGCTGTAATGTCGGGATTTGATGATTGTGTAATCGGTAGTTGCTAGTTGAATCATTATAAAGTATGATTTGATAGGACGGCTGATGGCATAGTTGTTGTTTTGATGTTACAAATGTCGAGTTATGTTCCAGCAGCTGCATCTCCTTGTTAAGATTCAGCAGCTGCATTGTTATAATGTTTACGAATGTTCTTCCTTTTTGCTGTAATGTCGGGATTTGATGATTGTGTAATCGGTAGTTGCTAGTTGAATCATTATAAAGTATGATTTGATAGGACGGCTGATGGCATAGTTGTTGTTTTGATGTTACAAATGTCGAGTTATGTTCCAGCAGCTGCATCTCCTTGTTAAGATTCAGCAGCTGCATTGTTATAATGTTTACGAATGTTCTTCCTTTTTGCTGTAATGTCGGGATTTGATGATTGTGTAATCGGTAGTTGCTAGTTGAATCATTATAAAGTATGATTTGATAGGACGGCTGATGGCATAGTTGTTGTTTTGATGTTACAAATGTCGAGTTATGTTCCAGCAGCTGCATCTCCTTGTTAAGATTCAGCAGCTGCATTGTTATAATGTTTACGAATGTTCTTCCTTTTTGCTGTAATGTCGGGATTTGATGATTGTGTAATCGGTAGTTGCTAGTTGAATCATTATAAAGTATGATTTGATAGGACGGCTGATGGCATAGTTGTTGTTTTGATGTTACAAATGTCGAGTTATGTTCCAGCAGCTGCATCTCCTTGTTAAGATTCAGCAGCTGCATTGTTATAATGTTTACGAATGTTCTTCCTTTTTGCTGTAATGTCGGGATTTGATGATTGTGTAATCGGTAGTTGCTAGTTGAATCATTATAAAGTATGATTTGATAGGACGGCTGATGGCATAGTTGTTGTTTTGATGTTACAAATGTCGAGTTATGTTCCAGCAGCTGCATCTCCTTGTTAAGATTCAGCAGCTGCATTGTTATAATGTTTACGAATGTTCTTCCTTTTTGCTGTAATGTCGGGATTTGATGATTGTGTAATCGGTAGTTGCTAGTTGAATCATTATAAAGTATGATTTGATAGGACGGCTGATGGCATAGTTGTTGTTTTGATGTTACAAATGTCGAGTTATGTTCCAGCAGCTGCATCTCCTTGTTAAGATTCAGCAGCTGCATTGTTATAATGTTTACGAATGTTCTTCCTTTTTGCTGTAATGTCGGGATTTGATGATTGTGTAATCGGTAGTTGCTAGTTGAATCATTATAAAGTATGATTTGATAGGACGGCTGATGGCATAGTTGTTGTTTTGATGTTACAAATGTCGAGTTATGTTCCAGCAGCTGCATCTCCTTGTTAAGATTCAGCAGCTGCATTGTTATAATGTTTACGAATGTTCTTCCTTTTTGCTGTAATGTCGGGATTTGATGATTGTGTAATCGGTAGTTGCTAGTTGAATCATTATAAAGTATGATTTGATAGGACGGCTGATGGCATAGTTGTTGTTTTGATGTTACAAATGTCGAGTTATGTTCCAGCAGCTGCATCTCCTTGTTAAGATTCAGCAGCTGCATTGTTATAATGTTTACGAATGTTCTTCCTTTTTGCTGTAATGTCGGGATTTGATGATTGTGTAATCGGTAGTTGCTAGTTGAATCATTATAAAGTATGATTTGATAGGACGGCTGATGGCATAGTTGTTGTTTTGATGTTACAAATGTCGAGTTATGTTCCAGCAGCTGCATCTCCTTGTTAAGATTCAGCAGCTGCATTGTTATAATGTTTACGAATGTTCTTCCTTTTTGCTGTAATGTCGGGATTTGATGATTGTGTAATCGGTAGTTGCTAGTTGAATCATTATAAAGTATGATTTGATAGGACGGCTGATGGCATAGTTGTTGTTTTGATGTTACAAATGTCGAGTTATGTTCCAGCAGCTGCATCTCCTTGTTAAGATTCAGCAGCTGCATTGTTATAATGTTTACGAATGTTCTTCCTTTTTGCTGTAATGTCGGGATTTGATGATTGTGTAATCGGTAGTTGCTAGTTGAATCATTATAAAGTATGATTTGATAGGACGGCTGATGGCATAGTTGTTGTTTTGATGTTACAAATGTCGAGTTATGTTCCAGCAGCTGCATCTCCTTGTTAAGATTCAGCAGCTGCATTGTTATAATGTTTACGAATGTTCTTCCTTTTTGCTGTAATGTCGGGATTTGATGATTGTGTAATCGGTAGTTGCTAGTTGAATCATTATAAAGTATGATTTGATAGGACGGCTGATGGCATAGTTGTTGTTTTGATGTTACAAATGTCGAGTTATGTTCCAGCAGCTGCATCTCCTTGTTAAGATTCAGCAGCTGCATTGTTATAATGTTTACGAATGTTCTTCCTTTTTGCTGTAATGTCGGGATTTGATGATTGTGTAATCGGTAGTTGCTAGTTGAATCATTATAAAGTATGATTTGATAGGACGGCTGATGGCATAGTTGTTGTTTTGATGTTACAAATGTCGAGTTATGTTCCAGCAGCTGCATCTCCTTGTTAAGATTCAGCAGCTGCATTGTTATAATGTTTACGAATGTTCTTCCTTTTTGCTGTAATGTCGGGATTTGATGATTGTGTAATCGGTAGTTGCTAGTTGAATCATTATAAAGTATGATTTGATAGGACGGCTGATGGCATAGTTGTTGTTTTGATGTTACAAATGTCGAGTTATGTTCCAGCAGCTGCATCTCCTTGTTAAGATTCAGCAGCTGCATTGTTATAATGTTTACGAATGTTCTTCCTTTTTGCTGTAATGTCGGGATTTGATGATTGTGTAATCGGTAGTTGCTAGTTGAATCATTATAAAGTATGATTTGATAGGACGGCTGATGGCATAGTTGTTGTTTTGATGTTACAAATGTCGAGTTATGTTCCAGCAGCTGCATCTCCTTGTTAAGATTCAGCAGCTGCATTGTTATAATGTTTACGAATGTTCTTCCTTTTTGCTGTAATGTCGGGATTTGATGATTGTGTAATCGGTAGTTGCTAGTTGAATCATTATAAAGTATGATTTGATAGGACGGCTGATGGCATAGTTGTTGTTTTGATGTTACAAATGTCGAGTTATGTTCCAGCAGCTGCATCTCCTTGTTAAGATTCAGCAGCTGCATTGTTATAATGTTTACGAATGTTCTTCCTTTTTGCTGTAATGTCGGGATTTGATGATTGTGTAATCGGTAGTTGCTAGTTGAATCATTATAAAGTATGATTTGATAGGACGGCTGATGGCATAGTTGTTGTTTTGATGTTACAAATGTCGAGTTATGTTCCAGCAGCTGCATCTCCTTGTTAAGATTCAGCAGCTGCATTGTTATAATGTTTACGAATGTTCTTCCTTTTTGCTGTAATGTCGGGATTTGATGATTGTGTAATCGGTAGTTGCTAGTTGAATCATTATAAAGTATGATTTGATAGGACGGCTGATGGCATAGTTGTTGTTTTGATGTTACAAATGTCGAGTTATGTTCCAGCAGCTGCATCTCCTTGTTAAGATTCAGCAGCTGCATTGTTATAATGTTTACGAATGTTCTTCCTTTTTGCTGTAACATCAAGATTTGATAACGGTGTAATCGGTAGTTGCTAGTTGAATCATTATAAAGTATGGTTTGATAGGCAACGGCGGATGGCATAGTTGTTGTTTTGATGTTACAAATGTCGAGTTATGTTCCAGCAGCTGCATCTCCTTGTTAAGATTCAGCAGCTGCATTGTTATAATGTTTACGAATGTTCTTCCTTTTGCTGTAATATAGGGATTTGATGATTGTGTAATTGGTAGTTGCTAGTTGAATCAGTATAAAGTCTGATTTAATAGGCGACGGCTGGTAGCGTGATCATTGTTTCGATAATACAAGTGTTATCATAAAATCAGCAGATGCACTGTTCATCAGCAGGTGCATCTTTCCTTGTTAAAATCAGCAGTTTCACTTCTTCGTTGAAAATTCAGCAGCTGCAATCCTTTGTTAGAATTCAGCAGTTGCGTTGTC
Source organism: Dorcoceras hygrometricum (assembly GCA_001598015.1). NCBI lineage: Eukaryota > Viridiplantae > Streptophyta > Magnoliopsida > Lamiales > Gesneriaceae > Dorcoceras > Dorcoceras hygrometricum. The sequence continues at coordinate 26,482 of KV019126.1, read as the reverse complement.
TTCCAAAATTCAGCAGCTGCACTCCTTTGTTAGAATTCAGCAGTTGCGATGTTTTCATAAAATCAGCAGATGCACTGTACATCAGCAGGTGCATTCCTATTGAAATATTTCAGTCGTTGTATTTCCTTCGTAAATTCCAGTTGGTGCACTGTTCACCAGCAGGTGCATTTCTTTTGAAAACCAACAGGTGCATTTCTTTGCTAAAACCAGCAGGTGTATTTCTTTGTTAACACAAGCAGGTGCATTCCTATTGAACTAATTCAGCAGATGCATTCCATTTTGATATTTCAGCAGTTGCGTTGTCTTCGTAACATTCAGCAGATGCACTGTTCACCAGCAGATG
>KV019126.1:0-14986 GCA_001598015.1 Dorcoceras hygrometricum | reverse complement strand
TTGAGACAACTGAAACCACATGAGATACGATATCCAATTCATGATCTTGAATTGGCAGCCATCGTGTTTGCACTAAAGATATGGCGACATTATCTTTATGGTGAGAAATTTGAGATTTTCTCTGATCACAAGAGTCTGAAGTATCTGTTTTCTGGGTGTGTTTTGATGCAACGAGGACACGTGATTGCATACGCCTCGAGACAACTGAAACCACATGAGATACGATATCCTATTCATGATCTTGAATTGGAAGCCATTGTGTTTGCACTAAAGATATGGCGACATTATCTTTATGGTGAGAAATTTGAGATCTTCTCTGATCACAAGAGTCTGAAGTATCTGTTTTCGAAGTCTGAATTGAATATGAGGCAACGAAGGTGGCTGGATTTATTGAAAGACTTTGATTGCGAAATCAAATACTATCCCGGGAAATCCAATGCAACAGCCGATGCCCTTAGTAGACAAGTTGTGCTTCTTCCTTGACTACGATAGGTGTATCTAGTTTAATAGAGGATTGTTGTATTTCTGGATATTTGTTTGAAACAGATGTGAAGCCAATGAGAATTTGTGCCATCATAGCTGAACCCGAACTATTGATTCGGATTAAAGAAGCACAAAAGAAGGATTTGGATATCCAGAAATCTGTTGAAATGGTCAAATCTGGACATCAGTCGAAATATAGAGTGAGCGCTGATAATATTTTATATGTGAATAACAGACTTTTTGTTCCAGATGTTTTAGAATTGAGACACCAGATTTTGAATGAAGCCCATAGAAGTAGATTTAGTGTGCATCCTGGAGGTAGAAAGATGTACAATGATCTAAAGAAACAGTACTGGTGGAAACAAATGAAGTCTGATGTGAATAATTTTGTCTCGAAGTGTTTGAATTGCCAGCAAGTGAAAGCTGAAAGGAAGAAACCTGCTGGGTTATTACAAAGTCTGTCAGTTCCTGAATGGAAGTGGGACCACATTTCTATGGACTTTGTAACGAAGTTACCAAAATCATCCCGAGGTTGCGATGCTATTTGGGTAATTATCGATAGGTTGATGAAATCTACTTGTTTTATTCCATATCGAATGACTTATCGACATGATCAAATGGCAGATCTTTACATTAAAGAATTAGTCAGACTTCATGGTATACCAAAATCGATTGTATCTGATAGAGATCCAAGATTTACTTCACACTTTTGGAATAGCTTGCAACAAGCTCTGGGTAAAAAATTGTATTTGAGCACTGCGTATCATCCTCAAACCTATGGACAATCTGAAAGAGCAATTCAAACTCTTGAGGATATGCTTAGAGCAGTAGTATTGGATTTTGGAGTTTCATGGCAAGATTCATTATCACTGGTGGAATTTTCATACAACAATAGCTATCAAACCAGTATTGAAATGGCTCCATTTGAAGCGTTGTATGGAAGGAAATTTCGTTCACCATTATATTGGGATGATGTATCGGAGGTACCTGAATTGGGACCAGATTTGATTAGAGAAATGACTGAGAAGGTGAAGTTGATTCAGCATAAAATGAGAACAGCGCAACAGAGACAGGCTAGATATGCAAATACCAGACGTAGGACTTTGTGTTTTGAAACAGGGGACAAAGTATTCTTGAAAATTTCTCCCTTCAGGGGTACAATCAGATTTGTCAAACGAGGAAAATTGTCTCCGAGGTTTATTGATCCTTATGAAATTCTTGAAAAGATAGGCGATCTTGCTTACCGACTTGCATTACCTCCTTCTCTTGCGGGTATACATGATGTCTTTCATGTATCAATGCTAAGGAAATATTTTCCTGATGTATCTCATGTTATTCCTGTTGAAGAAGCTGAACTCGATGAAACTTTGAGTTATTTTGAACAGCCGATACAGATTCTTGATCGAAAAGAAAAACAACTCCGAACAAAGATTATTCCATTGGTGAAGATTCAATGGAATCGACATGGAGTTGAAGAAGCTACATGGGAAGTTGAGGAAGATATGAAACTAACGATTCCCCTATATTTTCCAATAAGGTTAGTTCTTATTCAGATTCTATTATCTCATTATTCCTATGCACATATAGAGACTGCTGATGAGTCGAGGATGAACTCTTGTTTCAGAGGGGGTAGAAATGTAATGCCCGAGATTATTATGTATCGATTAAGTAAATTCAAAATGTCTAGACGCCAGATCTTGATGAAGTTTGGTTGAGGATTCTCAGATTTCTTCTGGAAATGTTATGCTTCGAATTGAAATTCTTCAGGTGAAATACGATTGAGATTCGGAGTTGAATTGATGAATTTTGGGAGGACTCTGTTTTTCCAAGTGTTTAGAAGAGAAACGCTGCCGTTTTGGTGAAGTCTGGTGCGTTGCGTAAGTTATCGCGACCATATAATGAAACGTGGTCGTTTTGGAGAAAGCTGGTAGAATCTTACCAGTCGTTGATAACATAAGTATAATATGCTATCATTTTAAGAAAACCAGTAGTTGCGTTAACGGGAGAAATCTGGCATAGCGGAATCCAGACGTCAACGCTAGTCAACGATATTAGTGAGAGTGATCGCTGGTTTTAGATGAGCGACGTCGTTTCGCTACTCAGTCGAAGCATTCAAAAGAGAAGTCTGGTATCAGCTTTTGTGCGGGTGCAAAAGTTAACAGGAAAGCGACACGTGTTGGTGAACGTTTTAGATGAGCGACGTCGTTTCGCTACTCAGTCGAAGCATTCAAAAGAGAAGTCTGGTATCAGCTTTTGTGCGGGTGCAAAAGTTAACAGGAAAGCGACACGTGTTGGTGAACCTCTCGAAGTTGACTGTTGGTATTGGGCACAAACCAGTCGTTGCATTGTGAGGAATCTGCTTGCGACTGGATGACCAGCTACTGGTTTGAAAAACCAGTCGACTGATAAAAAGCGACATAATTTTAGGAAAATTAAAACGCAGCGTTTTTGAATGGGTCACTGTTCACCAGCTGATAACAAAAATGCTGACGTATGCAACGCGTCGTCATTTTGGAATTTGTTAACGTGACCAGCTGTTGGGTTCTTTCAGTAGAAATCTGGAATCAGCCGTTGGTATGTTGCGACGTCGTTTGGATTAGTTGTCACGACGTTGTTTTGATAGTAAATAGATACAACTACTGATTGTTATGATTGGTTATTATGACGTCTGGTTATGGTTGTGAAGTCTGGTAATCTTATGACTGGATATCATTGCAACTGAGTGTAGCTACTGCTTCCAGTCGTGACAATTGTTGGTATCAGTCGCAAATTTTACCCTATAACGTTTGATTATCGAGAATAACAGCTGATACGTTTTAAGCACTAGTGGAAGAAGTTGGTTAACGATATATATATTATTTCAAAGATCTGTTTTTGAAGCGGTGGGAGTATATCCTCATTTGGTAAGTAAATACTCAGCATGACACGTGGAATTTGAATTGAACACATTGGAAATGCTGCAGAAAAATAGAGACCTTCTCCTATAAATAAGATTGAATTTGAAATCCTTGGAACTTGATTTCAGACACCAGAATTTGAATTGGTGAAGTTCTTGGGAATTCTTGAGACAAAGCTTTAGAAGTGATAATTGAAGTAGCTCAGAACAGAGAAGTAACGAAGGTATAATTTTACAGTGAGAGTCAGGGATTAGATCACTCAAGAATGAGATTTCTTGAGTTATCCCGACAAAATCACATACTCTTTGATTACTGTTCTTGATTTAGTATTGGAGTTTTATGTGTCGATCCATCACAGATAGTGGATCTTTTATGTTTGCATGATATTGCATAAAACGAAGCGAATATGAATTGATTCTAATGCCCAGGACGGAAATGACCTGATTTTCAAAGTTGGAGTTAACTTCGTTAGATGGATATACATGTCAAGATCGGATACGAATCTTGATGGCATTGATGTGAAATGGAATCAGTTCTGAGACGAAGAATTGAGATAGATTCATTGCATTGAATTTTAGAATTGATACATGTTGATATACATTTATTTATTCTATTGCATATACCTGTTGTTTATACTGAGATTGTTTCTCACCGGAGTTTATCCGGATGTTGTCTTGTTTTGTATGTGTGCATGACAACAGGTAGAAGAGAGCTGAATTGATTGGGCAAGGGTAGTGAGAGCTAGCTACCTAGAAGCTGGGCGACGAATGCAAGGACTAGTACCTGCTTTTAGATTCGTTGGACAAGTGTTGCTAGTCTCTGTTGTATCTAGTTTTGAAATACAATAGGTCAGGAGTGATGGCCGAGAAATCTTAGCATGTAAATTATTGTACAAACGTAAGTCTGATATAAATTAGCAGTTTTTACAGTATACTTCGAATTCCTTAGCTTTCCGTTGCATTCTTGGGAAAAAAACTCCACATACAATTAGATTAACGTATTGCATCCATTAGTAATTAATCGCAATAAGATGAAATTAGACTAATTGTGAGCAGAGAGCCTCACATAATCAGTCGGTCACCACTCCGATGATAGCGTTGGACCTTTCAGGCATGACACATCTGTGTGCCGGTCACAAAGTGGCTCTATCTCAGGTTCTCAATCAATCATATGCTCAATATGTATGCATGAATGCCAAGAAATTCAAATCTGATTTCAACATGCAGAAATTACGTAAACAGAGCATATCAATTCAATCAAGCTGTTCACGTAAGCACAGAATCACAGAGAAATAGATATCATGCCTCAAAATACTAACACGCTTATTGTCAAAGCTGTTAACTAAAGCTCACTCGTACCTCTGAACTAAAATTCTACCTCAACAGATCTCACTCGGGCACGGCAACTTCAATTTGCTCAATTGGCTTCCTCACAGGTTTCTCCAACCATAGCAGGAACTTACCTCAAAATCCAGAAGAACCAAAGAACGCTCAGGTCAGATCTCTCGAAAAGCTTCGAACAACAGACTCTTCGCCCTTCACCTCTAATGTCGAATCAGGCTTCCTAACTGGTATCAATCGATAGGCCTAAGCACTACGAGCTTAGCGCCACCAGTTTTTGTCCAAACAACAACCTAAATCAACGGCAATCTTCCGGAGAAGTGTTCGAATGAACAGTAATTATCGAGGGTTCACTGGAGGAAACGATAAGGAATGTCGGGTTCAAAAATATGCTAAGTGTTGAGCAACACTTGGTATATAATCCTCGAGTTAAAGCTACTCTTATAACAATTCAGATCTCTGCTTCAGCTAAAGCAAAAGTCCTCTCAAAGCTGGTTCTGTTGACACAGTTCAGACATCAAAACGTGCTACTAACTCATACAGCAAACGACGTCGCACCAACTAATCAAAACGACGTAGCAGAGCTTCCACAGTTGAAACAGATCTCTCCCTAGCAACATTTGAACGCTAAACAACCATCGGTCAACTCAGATGTGTTGACCAACACGTGGCACCTTCTCGCACCCGCACGCTAACGCAACATCTGACTCCCGCTACTCTCATAACAGCGCTCGATAGCTACTCAGTACCGTTGAACCGCGTTGACATCTGGACACGCCATGGAACAGATTTCACTCACTAGCGAAACATCTGAAATTACAAAACAACGACGCATCACTACTGAGTACCAACATCTGAATGCACGCTAAATCCCACGCGAGAACGCTGTTGGCCTACCTTCTCCCAGCGATGAACCTCAAATCTGAATTACCACTTGAATCACTTCCCGATAGGAAAATGCAACTACTAAACTCCAAATTTGACGTAGATTTCACTCGATAACCAACTTTTCACAGCTGATCACTCTACGTCTAAATCTGAGCACCTAGAAATCATGATTTTCGTGACAAATCTTAATTCAAGATCTGATTAACCAATAATTATTACTTAGCAAATTTCTAGTCCTCACATAAACTCCATCATCGCTCAGCTTAGCCTCAACAGTCAACCAACCCTCGACTCTTGCCCACTACTAAATTTCTAGGATGCCTTGTCATGTTTAAAAAGGAACAATTACATCGCATAACCTCAAATTCATAGTCTCAAAAAACATTAACAATCGAAAACACAAAAACACAATGGTAATATGATTGAGAGGAGCAGTCAATGGATATTTTGAACTTGCCTTATATTAAGAACTTACAGACGGGTGTCACAAGACTGGGTGGGATGAAGAACACTGGGAACGCCACTGATTTTTGCTCCAGAAGGCTCTAAGCTGATGGGGAGGGGAAAAGATGGAGGCGGCACTAACAGGGGGAGGGGTAGGGTTCTGTTTATTTTCGGTAAATGTGTGTGTGTTTGTGTGTAAGGTGTGGCTAGGACTCGTGATTTAAGTTACGGGAAAATAACGGTGTTTTATATTTAAATAAATTTTTTAAAAATAATATTTACCTTGGTGTTCCCATCATCTCCATTCCGACTTCTTGCACCTGTACTAAAATTCTACAAAGGTACTAATCAGAAAATAAAAATAATTAATATGGAATAATTAATATATCTATTAGAATAAGAGAACTAACTAAGGCATGCGTCTTTTAAGGAAATTTCTAGGATTTACATCATTGTGACCTGCGTTGACCATCGTGAGCTGAGCCGCAACGAGTATAGCCAGAAATGATAGATTGATCTGGTTTGTTGCAGTGCGAGCTGGCAGTGTAGCTACTCTGAACTGCTATCAATTTAAGTAGTAAGGCATAAGCTGGATTCAACATTGGGAATTACTCAGGTTTTTGAGCTGAGTAGTAAGATCAGGAGTGTTGTGTTGTGTTATTTGATGAGATCAGATCTGGCATAAGCTGAGGGTAACGAATATCCTGGATGAGAGCTGTTAGTGTAATTTGGGACAGTTGTGAGCCTAGTGGACAGTCAGATTTGGCAAGAGTTTTTTGAGGGGCGCAAGCTGATGAGTAAGTATTCTTAGTACGCGAGAGCTGAACCACGTGCAAGAGCTGGAGGGCATACGAGGGATAATCTATGAGCGTGATCTGCTTGGGGAGCGTGATCTGATCTGAGAGCATGATCTATTTTGTGAGCGTGACCTATCTGTGGACGTGAATTGTTGGGAGCTAGAGCTGAATTGAGTACGCGTGCTACGGTGCATGCCTAAGATGAATACAGTGCAGATACGTGAGCTGATTTGAAAAGACTTTAGCCCAGATCTGAAGAACAAAAGTCATATATATACGACTATTGACCCACACTTAGCCATTTTTCTACACCGCATGTACCTTATCTTCTGAGAGCTTCCGACCCTGATACTTTCCAAACCCTTATCATCACTGTTCATCGACCTGGTTTTTCCCCGATCGTCGATCGGACCTCAGGAAGGGTAATACGGTTTGAAACCTCTCTTGAAGATATAATTATCCCTACCAGTTTGGAGGACGGTAGAGACCGGAATAGAGAAGTAGGGAAGCTGAAGTGTTCGTTTTTAGCATTTTCGTGCCGAGTTGCTCATCGGTTCATTTAATCGTGCTCTGCTGGTGTTAGTTTCAGTTCTGAGAATTAATATTTCAGTTAGAGTGTCATCTTGTGTTTAGTCGTCGTCATTCAGACTTGAGAGCTCCGGTCGTGAGTTGCGTAAGCTTTGACAGAGTTGAATTTCTTGGATATTCTGTTCAGATTTATAGCTTAGTTGTCGTTTCTGGTGCGATTTCTCCACACTAAGTTGTTGGTCGTGAGCTGTGCGTTGACAGTGGTGTGAGTTGTCGTAGCCGTGAGATTGTTTGAGTTATTTTGGTAAGATTTGAGCAATTTACGGATTGATATTTTACTTATAGCTTTGAGATAAGCATGGGAACGAATCTGTGTGTGTATCAATGTTGAACTATGTTTGTGTGCTGGTTTGTCGAGCCGTGTGCATTTCTTGATTAGATGTCGTACCTGTTGTATTTTTGCTGTATGTTGTTATGATTTTCGATGATTTCCATACATACATATCTTTTTGTGCCTAAATACTTTGTGAATCGATTTTTTATGATGATTGTATAGTACCAGCATGCTGTTTTTGAAAATAAACAGAGGTGTCGGCTGGCTTCCGTATCCTTGACTCCCTGCTACGAGATTTTTTTCACCATGAGGACCAGTGGGTAGCTCCCACACCTCAAAGAGCTGAAAGACATCAGTTGAGTCAAGCTTGATGTTTATGCTATTGGTACTTCATGTGAGAATGACCGTGTAGCTCCCAACTCTCACATGCGTTGTGACCACCGATATATTTGACTGCCAGCTGAGTCACTGTGTAACAACCACTTTTTCAAATTCAAAATTATAATAAGGTTGTGGTCCGAATTGAATGAAAGTAACAATTCATACTGGGTCAAAAGACAATTAGCCAAACACTTTTGGACTAAATTGCAAATGCATAGAATTTTCAGCACACGACTAGAAAGATAACGATTAAGAGTTGTGAATAATTGCGGAATATTTATAAACTTTACAAAATAACTTCATTCAGTGTACAGAGGACTATATATGGAATTCTGATACAATTTCTTCACAAACTGGTAGATCTTAAATCTAAACTGAACAAAGTAGGTAATCTGTGCTAGAAGGGGAACACAGGTTCCACGATGAGCAACCCCGATCTGATCCGGCTCGCACCAACCAGAAGCCTCTAAACCTTGTCACCTGCACTTAGGAAAACTAGTGAGCCTAGAGGCTTAGAAAGAAAATCTGGAATAACGAAGGCAGGCAATACATGCATAACAACAACTGTTACTGTATCTGAAAACTCATAAGCTGCTAGAACTTAAAAGTTCATAAGCTGAATACTGTAATCTGGTATTGAGAAACTCGAAACTATGAAATAATAATTTGTACATCCTTGAAACATACTTAAAACATACTTAAAACATTTGCTAGTCTTTAAAAGGAAGTAGCATAAACATTACTTTAAGATGTGGCTGTAAACAACCATGTGCTCTGTTCTTATTTTCTGTTGAGTTATGGATCAGATACTTGTACATAGGTCAAGTTTGTTTGATCAAAGTATCATATGAAATCAGGAACTGGGGAATAAATCCCGAATATTCTGTGAAGGGGTAAATAGTTTGTCAACCATAAAGCCCTGTTCTTTCCAATGTGAAGGGGCACACTGGTTCGTCAGCCAGCGTCCTCACCCTTCCTCTGTTGACCGTCTGTTATCTTGCCATAAATCACTTTAACTTTGAAATTTTACTTCCTTTAAATCTTTTTGTAAAACTTGATTTCTCTGATTTTCTTGATCTGAAACAAATCGTTTTCTTATATGGTTTGATGTTTTAAAACTTCTTTGATGTTCGGAAGCTATTGGGAGTTCATCGAATTTCAATCGAAGAAGAACACTGAAATCAGCTCGGACTATAGAAATGAATAAAGAGCAGCAGAGCTCTGTGCTGATGAACTATCTCTTGCAATGGGTATAACTACGAATAGATTGAAGTTATACCTTCGAATAAAAGCTAAAGAAACAAAGAGTTACACTCGAAGTTACTGTATCAGTCCAGAATGGACTTGAACTAGATCAGCTCAGAGTTTGATCAGCACGCGAGCGTACTGGTTCAGAACAGGAAACCAGCTCCGGGTTGTTTGGTCAAATAAAGTAAACTCAGACAGGACAATCAAATTGCGAGCAGAGTGGACAATGCAATCAGATCTCAAGCGGCCTGGACAATGAAATTAGATCGCAAGCGAGCTGGACAATGAAATCAGATCGCAAGCGAGCTGGTCAATGAAATCAGTAACATCTTAGGAGATTTCCTTAGACAGAAGAAATAAAAAATATCTTAGGAAAATCTCAGAAACAAGAACATGTAAACTGCTTGTAAACTACTGAAACAAAATCATGTAAGCTGCTTGTAAGCTACTTACAGAACATCCCAGAAAACTCAGGAAGAAACTGTATCGAACATCGTAAAACATTTTCTAACATTTTCTAACAACTTGTCTGAATCAAAACTTTAGCAAACCAGTACTTTCTCAAGAAAACATCTTAAACTCAACTGTGTTTGAAAAAAATTCAAAGAAAACGTTTCTCAAACCTTTAAACTCATACAAACATGTAAGCAGAATCAATATATGCATTCAAAAGTGCAGCAAGAAACAATGTTTACTTGCCTCAACTACTGAACACAACTAATAGAAATATTCTGGCATTGAACAACTTAAAAAGACGATAAAAATCACTTTGAAAGAGTTTTGAAGATTTGGTCGGCAGAGAGTTTTTTCCCACAGTACCCACCGCTTTAAAAATGGAAATTGTTGGAATAAGTTAGATAAATGAGGGTGAAGGTACTTGGTACGTGTATTTATAGGCAAATTAATAGCATGAGCTCATTTTGTATTTAAAAATATTTGCAACAACTGAATTAAAATACCTTGGACCGCGCTTGATAGGGTTCGAACCGGATAGCTCCTCCGAATCGGGTTCCTGTCCAATCTGAAATTCAGCTTGGACGAAAACTGAATTCGTTGAACTAAAGCTGAAGAAGGGTACTGAAAATACAATTATAACCTTCAAAAATTAGATCTATCATTGTGGATTTATGGATTTCCTGGGCGTTACACATTGTGCTTTGGATCCCGATGATTCTTTGTAACCTCTCATGCATTGAACTAATGATATGTTGCATTTTTATTTGATTGTTGTTTTACGATTGCTCTTCGTACTGAGGTTTGACCTCGTTTATTCTTTTGGGGTTTCTTTGGTCGTGTGTTTTATTACAGCATGTTTTTCAGGTAGATCAGTTGTCCGAGTGATGCGTCAGCTGGTGGAGCCCCATAGGCATGTGATGTCCCAATTATGTATGTATTTTATCGAGTCATTGCCAGGACATGCCTTGTGCAGTTGTCTTATTTGTTGAACTTTGTGCACATGATGGTTACTGATTGATGGTTAATCACTTTTTAATCTTTCGCAATTTAATGTTAATTGTGTTCATGTTTCTGTATTATTAGCAACGGGCCTAACATTTTGGTATTAGAGCATTTTCTATCACACTCTAGTCTAGGAACAATGATTGTCCTCTTGTATGTTCTTGAATACTTGATATATATTCCTGATTTTGTGCTTACCTTTGAGTATCTCTTAGATGCCGTGGAGGAGGAGAGGTAAAGGTAGAGCTTCTAGGCAGGTTGTGGATGAGTCGGAGAATTGGATAGTGATGAGGGTGAGGACGTAGCTCAGCCTAGTGTTCCTTTGCGCTGCAGGGCTAGGAAGACCGAGGTTGAGGTGGAGCAGTTGACTCGACAGATTGATTATATGGAGCTGGTTCTGGCTAGGCTCAAGTGGATGAATCCTCATACCTTCACTGGTGCTGAGGGTGGACCTGCAGCCGAGGGATGGCTTGAGCATATGGAAGGACTATTCGACCGCGTGCAGTATGATGACGAGAGGAGACTGAGTTTGGTAACGTTCCAGCTGAGGGATGACGCGTAGCCCTGGTGGAAGGGTGCTTCCAAGGAGATGACTGAGATGGGTATGGTGATCTCCTGGGAGGGTTTCTGTGCTGATTTCTGTCAGGAGTACATTCCGAAGTCGTAGTTCAAATGACAAGGAGTGAGAGTTCAATGTGGAAAAACTTCTTGGTTGGATTGAGTCCGGATCCTTTTCCATTGGTGTTAGTAGGTTCCCCCTCTACTTATGCTGATGTCGTGAATCGAGCAATCGACATTAGGCTCTCTTTAATAGGAAATCACGGGTTCAGTCGCCAGCTATATAGGGTTTCTATCCCGCATCATCTGGGACGCCTTCTTCTTATCCTTCTCAGGCACCATAGTCGACGAACCATCAGAGTTTCAGGCCAAGAGGGATACAATTCAAGAGTTCGGGTTAGATTTCTTCTGGTTTGGATAGTTCTGGTGGAGTGAGTTCGAGGGCAATGATCTGTGGTCAGTTAGGTGGTAGGCATCTGACTTCTCCGTGTCTTGGAGTTCAGGGCGCTTTCCATACTTGTGTTCAGGTTGAAAATTTGCAAGGGTGTGTCCTTCTGCTATGGAACAGAGCTCTTCTGCCACGGCATGGTTCTTCTGGTGGTTCTTCGAGGAGACCGTATTCACCTGCGCAGCACCAGCGATCAGATTATCAACCGCCGGAGGGATCTAGGTTCAGAATCCTTCTCAACCTCAACACTTGCAACCTTAGTGGGATCAAGTGAAGCGATGACTAGGGAGCAGACTAATGATATGCTCGGAGGAGTGATTGTAGGTACTTTCCTTATGTTTGATTATCCTGCACAAGTTTTATTTGACACGAGAGCATCACACTCGTATATCTGATTTATTTGTGTATGAGTATGGGTCATTTTCTACCTATTTGTGTGATGTTGTGTCTATTTCTACTCCTTCCGGTGTGAGTTTGATGTTCCGTGAGATATTGTTGGTTTGTGTTGTTAAGTTTGATGAGAATGTGTTGGTGGCGAATTTGATTTCGTTGGATTTGAGATATTTTGGCTGCATCTTGGGCATGTATGTTTTGTCTTGTTATAGAGCTATAATTGATTGCTTCCATGGAATGGTGACATTTAGACCTCAATCTGGTGAGAAGTGGGATTTCTATGATACTGATTCTAGATCTAAGATCCCCCCGATGTCGGCTATGGAGATGTTTAGTTTGTTGTCGCTTGAGAACTCAAGATTTAAGATATATTCTTTGGATGCGACTTTGGAACCGTGATTTGAGGTTGGTGAAATTCCTTTGATCATTTTGATTCTGCTTTCATCTCGCATATAGAGCCTAAGCAGATAGATGAGGCCTTAGCTGACCCCAACTGGATAGAAGCAATGCAAGAAGAACTTAATCAATTTAAGCGTAATAATGTTTGGACCTTGTACCTAGACCTTCTAACCATTCAATCATAGGAACTAGGTGGGTGTTTAGGAACAAACTAAATGAAGATGGCATAGTAACTAGAAATAAAGCTAGGCTGGTAGCGCAAGGATTTAGGAAGATGGAAGGCATAGATTTTGATGAGACCTTCGCACCAGTAGCAAGATTTGAAGCCATCCGCATGTTTCTTGCATATGCTGCATTCAAAGACTTTAAAGTATTTCAGATGGATGTTAAGAGTGCCTTTCTTAATGGCGTCTTAACAGAGGAAGTGTATGTTGCACAACCTCCTGGCTTCGTAATCATACACATCCAGATTTTGTTTTCAAATTGGATAAAGCTCTATATGGGTTGAAGCTAGCACCCAGAGCTTGGTATGACACACTATCTAAGTTCTTAATCGAGCATGACTTCACAATAGGCACAGTTGATAAGACATCTAAAACACTCAACAGGATAAGGAAAAACAGAATAGATACAGCAAAGGAGGCATATAACACAAAATATGCAGCACTTAGTCATATAAGTCAAGCACATGCAACACGCAACACTGTGCCTAGACTCTAGTGTGATCAAAGGAATTGAGCTTATCCCAGTTTAAGCTCTGATACCAAAAATGTCAGGCCTCGTGCTCACAACGGATAAACACATGCGGAAGCTTATCAAAAAGTGGGTAAAATTTTCGCTTTTAGGCCCGACGGTTTTAAACATATAATTTAAAATAAAGCGATACTTAAAATAAGTTTCCCAAATCATAAAACAAGCAACGACAAAACATACATAATCCATACATGTATCATATCCCCTACGGGTACAACAACAAAGCGCAGGGCATCCCCCTGGCTAACTGATACATATATATATATATATGCTATATGCTACTGGGACACACTAGCCACCTCCCGGGGCACCACCAGCTGGGTTAAACCCACGACCAGCTGTAGAACCTGAGTTTCCTGAAAGCAACACAACAAGAAACAAACCAAGCCCCGGAGGGACATGGGGTCAAACCCCAGTACGGAGAGCAACTATAAAACAGCAATGAACAGCAAGAATAAAATGTAGATGCTATGCATGGAATGCTGAACAACAACCAAAGACTCCAACCGGAACGGAAATCAAAGCACAGCTCGACTGAATCTGCAACAAATGGTGGCCACTGGGTGTGTTCCAAGTGTGGTAGCTAACCACTCGCCGGGAGACAACACCCAAATACCAGATGCATCAACAACTCGGCCTGCTGTTGCCCAACCTATGAACTGTGGTAGTTAGCCACTCGGCTCATAGGGGCTAACTTAACCCAGCAGGGAGATGAGAGTGCGGTATTGCCGCTCGCCCTCGCAACCTGGTAAGAAACAGAACAAGAACGACGCAACGATGGAAATGAAACTGGAATGAGATGCAAATCCGTGTATGCACATGCTGGACAATAATAAGCATATCAACATATGCGCAACAACAATACCAACAGCATGTATACAACACATAACACACAACCATCTCATAAATCGGCGAAGCCATCTCACAATTCACCCAAGCTGTCACCTTGCTGAAATTACAAGCTCAACCCGTACCTTATACTGAGCAACAACTAACCCTGCGAGAAATCCCGAAGACTCTGGTAAAAGCCTGATAAACACACGGCATACAAAACGTAAATCTAACAGATTTCTACTCAAACTCACGGCTGGGAGTCTCACTTCGACCAGCTATCCAAAATACCTCAAACATTCATAGAAAGCTTAAGAATTAAGGCTAGAAACAAGGTCTCACCGAAAACCAGAACGTAGTTCTACCAACTCGATGCAACACTCGAATGGCAGCAACTTCGCGTTCCTCGACTAGCCAATTACAGCTTCTAAAACTGGTATAAATTGGAAGAGCTTCTCAAGAGTAGTCCAACGCTACCTCGCACGAGCAGAACAACCACCAGGAACGACGGGAAATCGCCGGAAAGCTCACGGCTGAACAGTGTTCTAGGGTTCAAAAGATAAGGAACGAAGGGCTGGAAATATCGCTAAGTATGGGAAAAGAAGTCACGAAACGAAGACCAAGTCTTCCTATAAATAGCACTAGCAACGACTGGAAAACAGCACTAAAAGTTGTCCTCCGACAAAACCAGTCGACACAACAATTCCCATAACAACAGTCGCAAGAACCAACAGCTGAACAAATCTCAAGTCACGCTAAACAAATCCAGTCGCTAGCTACAGTAACGAACAATCTCCCAAAGCTGG
>KV019123.1:63928-88099 GCA_001598015.1 Dorcoceras hygrometricum | reverse complement strand
CCGTTTGAAGCGTTGTATGGAAGTAAATGTCGTTCACCATTGTATTGGGATGATATATCAGAGGTACCTGAGTTGGGACCAGACTTGATTAGAGAAATGACTGAAAGTGAAGTTGATTCAGCAGAGAATGAGAACAGCACATCATAGACAAGCGAAATATGCCAATACCAGACGTAGACCTTTGCATTTTGAAACAGGGGACAAAGTATTTTTGAGAATTTCTCCTTTTAGAGGCACGATAAGATTTGGCAAACGAGGTAAATTGTCTCCACGATTCATTGGTCCTTATGAAATTTTGGAGAAGATAGGTGATCTTGCTTATCGACTGGCTTTACCTCCATCGCTTTCGGGTATACATGATGTTTTTCATGTATCTATGCTGAGAAAGTATATTCCTGATGCTTCTCATATTATTCCTGCTGAAGAAGCTGAGTTGGATGAAACTCTGAGTTATTTTGAACAACCAATTCAAATTCTTGATCGGAAAGAAAAACAACTTCGAACGAAGGTGATTCCATTAGTGAAGATTCAATGGAATCGACATGGTGTGGAAGAAGCAACGTGGGAGGTGGAAGATGATATGAAACAACGATTCCCTTATCTCTTCCAATAAGGTTAGCTCTTGTTCAGAATCAATTTTCTCCTTATTTTCCATATACATATAGCGACTGCTGATGAGTTCGAGGACGAACTCGAATCCTAGAGGGGGAGAAATATAATGCCCGAAATAATTAAGAAGAGGATTAGTATTTGATGAAGCTTGATTATGAGCTCGGATTTCTTCTGGAAGTGTTGGGTGATTAAGGAACTGTGTCTTGTTGAATTTCGCTAAATGTGGAAACCAGACGAAGCGATTTGATAAAATCGTTCAGCAGCAGGTTAATGTAGCAAAGTCAATGCGGGTCAACACTACTGTAGCTCGCGACTGGTTGAAGTTTGAAATTCAGTTGAAGCGTTAGTGTTGGTCGCAGCTGGAAGCAAACGCGCGAATACAAGGATCAACGAGGAAGCGCCACGTGTTGGTTACTGTTACGCACTTGGGCACCAGCAGCAAGAGTTCTTTGTATACCTGTTGGTTTATCGATGTATCGACTGGTTTTGATGACGTAGGTGCGACGTCGTCGTTTTTAGTTGAACCAGTCGAGAAGTGTGGAGTCCAGCTGAGAAAATAATGCGACATCGTTTTGACTTATGACTAGGAACCTCGATACGATGTCGTTTTGCATGAATTAGCGACCAGGCGAGGAATTGGAAATCAGCTGATTGTTTGTTGTATCTGCTGGTTACTCAGTCGAGGGAACAATGCGACACCGTTTTGATTATGAAACAGGAAATCTTGATACGGTTCCGTTTCGAATAATGTTGCTGTTGGGATCCGGATCACGCCCCCCGGCGAGGCAGCGGAAGAACAGAAAATACATGTGCCGGGAGACGATCAATACGATGAACAATTCAAATTCTATGACATTCATAGGGTGTTTCAGTGAATACCTTGCTGGCACTTGTGCCTGGCTCCAACCGGAATTACAAGAACGCCGGCTCTTCACGGTTGGTGGCGGAAGATCCGTCAATCAGGTCCACGACCGGAATCGATCTCCCTCCAATCAACCTGCACTAGAAGGCTGAAGGATTTTATCGCCAATGAATTCTCCTCGAAAAACTAGGCCGGAAACAATTTTCCGGCGAAGCGGCGGTGGCGGCGTGAGGCTTGAAGAGAGGAGAGGGGCGGCGGCTCTTAAGCTAGGTTTAGGGTTGTGAGTTATGTGTACAATTAAGTCTTTTAAGTCTATAATAAATAGATTAAGTGTTGGATTTGGACCGGCCCAACGGGCCCGGGTCCAACGGATGAACATTCAGTTCATCCCCATCACCGAGACTTCATCGTAACCCCGATCGCCGATCAGATCGGACCGATCGACTCAGTTTCCAAAACTGAATGCTATGATCTGAAAAACCATTTTTCAGAACCCCAGTACAAAATGACCGTTTTGCCCCTCAACAGCGGGAAACCCCGGTTTGACCCCTGTTCACTTTTAGGAAGTCGCACTCCCCAAAATCATCTTCGTATGCTCAACACATTGAGCTGAGTATCCGTGCAGGAATCTCGAATCCAGTACTTGTGTGACCCTCAATGGTTCAGGGATACAGCTAGCCGTGGGCCCACAACCATTGTGGCTCCGGAATCACAATTCCGGACTTGCCCAACGGATCATGGTAAGAGCGTCTAGAAACATCGCCCCATGATCCCCTAGGTATCACTGATAGGGACCTCACCCAACCCCGCCACCTGATGACCCCAACTGAGTCGGTAAACGGGTCAAAGTGAGGCACCTATCATGTAGAGTCTCAATGACGTTTCGAGTAATAAGGACTAATCTGTACAATCAAGACCTCGGACTTAATCCACTCGACAAATGGTAACCACTTGAAAAGTGCGAACGAGGATAGTTCGATAGATCACCTGGTTACTATCCATATGCATGCTTAGAACATCACTATGCTCCCTACCAATGAAATGTGGTACTTCGCATCGCAGATACTAGTCTCGAACTCGGGCGGCCTTATCCTGATTTTGACGGCCCAATCGACTAGGAACAGTTCAGAATACACAGTGACTATTAGATGCGTTTCATGATAGCCGTCATACCCACTCTCACATCTAACATACGCTTTAGTGCATTCTAGGTCTTTACTCAACGCAATTGTAAATCATCATACACACAATGAAAGTAAAGAATTCCATATGGATAAATGCGAATATCATATATAAAGATTGTCATATACAAGAGTCTATAAACCCACACGCCACAAGTTGGCTAGTTGGACATCTACTCTAACAGTTGCGAAATCAGTCGTTGGATTATTAGAGCGACCAGCTACTGGTTTCTTTTAATAGAGGTGATACCAGCTGATGATATGTTACGACGTCGTTGGAATTAGTTATAACGACATCGTTTTAAGTTTTGAAGTATTACGACTGGATTCTTGTTGCGACTGGTTGTTACTGCTGGTTGGTGCTCCTGCTGTATAACAAGCGAATGCTGATTAGTTCGAACAGCAACTGAGAAAGATCAACAGCAGTTGAAGAATCTATTTACCGTTATCCACTTTCGAAGCGGTGGGAGTATATCCTGTTTGAATACTCAGCATGACACGTGGAACTCGAATTGAACACGTTGGAAATGCTGCAGAACCACAAAGATCGTTGTCTATAAATAAGAGTGAATTCGAAATAGTGAGAATATCTTGATTACAGATATCAATTTGTGATTCTGTGAGTATCTCAGGAAGTGAGGAACAGAGCTTAAGAACACTGATTGAAGCATTATGAAAACAGAGGAACGAAGGTATAATCTGACAGAAGAGTCAGGGATTAGATTACTCAAGAAGGATATTTCTTGAGTTATCCCGCTGAAATCACATACATGTTTGATTACTGTTCTTGATTTAGAACTTGAATTGTGTATGTGTCGATCCATCACAGGTAGTGGAACTTTTATGTTTGCATGAGATTGCATATTGAAGAGAATTGAATTGATTCTAATGCCCAGGACTGAGTTGGCCTGATTTTTGAAACCGGAGATGATTTCGATAGATGAATATTCATGTCAAGATCGGATACGAATCTTGATGGCGTCGAACTGATATGGAATCAATTCTGAGATCGAAGAAGAGAATTAGAATCATTTCATTACATTGCATTTGTTTTATAGTTGATAAACTGTTATGCATGTTACTGTGATTATTCGTACCTGCTGATTATACTGAGATGATTCTCACCGGAGTTTATCCGGCTGTTGTTTTGTTTTGTGTGTGTGCATGACATTAGGTAGACGAGAGCTGAACTGAGTTGGGCCATGAGTAGTGGGAGCTGGCTAACTAAATGAAACGCAACCATGAGGAAGAACTGTTAGAGATCAGCAGTTAGCATAGCGTTGATATAGTTAGCGATAAGATGAAACATGGTTTTACTGCTGCTAGTCAGCTTTTGTATTAGCTGATGTTACATGTAATAGCTAATTGTACTGGTGTGTTCTGTTATAAATAAATAGTTTTGACACAACAACCGTAGTATTGTCTTGTTTCCAGGACCAGCTGATGGGACCAATTATATATATAAAAAAAAATGGGTTTCCAGATTTCATCACTTAAATTCGAAGGTTAAATTAGATGCTAACTAAACTCCCACAAGATGAGATTAGAAGAGTAATTGTGAGCGGAGCGCCTCACACCTCCTATTGGTTTCTTCTTCCTCAGTGAAGAAAGGGTCCAAACGCCATGGTAAGAAGCTTTATATCCCGACGAAAGGGGACAAGCCAAACAAGAAGACAAAGGCAAAGGCTTCCAAGCCCGACAAAACTGAAGAAGTTTTCCACCACTGCCACAAGCCTGAGCATTGGAGGAGGAACTGTCGAGATTACCTCGAGTAGCTGCGATCTACAAAAGGTATGTAGGACTGAGCGCTTGCCGCTTTACCAAAAGCTATAGCTGGTGGTAACGGTGCAACTCCAATCTTTTAAACCGTATAGAAACACAAGCACCATGGTTCGATCTCTACCTAGCAGGGGCAATTATTGCACTCCAACAATCCCCCTCCCAATAATTGCACTCCTTGAAATGAATTGGAATCGAACCCGTGACCTTGGCTCTGATACCAATTATAGGACCGAGCGCTTGCCGCTTTAAAAGCTATAGCTGGTGGTAACGGTGCAACTCCAATCTTTTAAACCGTATAGCAACACAAGCGCCACGGTTCGATCGCTCTACCTAGCAGGGGAAATTATTGCACTCCAACAAGGTACATTCTACATTGAAATAAACATGTCTCTTAATTCTAATTCTTGGATACTTGATACCGGATGTGGATCTCATATCTTAAATGATTTGCAGGTAATGACAAGAAGTCGATGACTTAGGATGGGTGAGACCCACTTGAGGCTGGGCAACGGATCAAGGGTTGCAGCCGAAGCAACATGAGACATTTATTTATTTCTGCATTCTGATTTTAAGTTGTTATTAAAAGATGTATTATTCGTTCTCGAGTTAATAAAAAATATTATTTCCGTTTCTATGCTTGATAGTGATGGTTATTCTTGTCATTTTGCTAATTCGATTTGCAACATATACAAGAATGAATGTTTAATAGGACTTGGGGAAAGCAAAAACAATCTATAAAACTTAAAATTAAAAGAAGTTCCAACTCGGGATGTAGAAACTCACACAACAACGATTAAAAGGAAAAACGATAATCAAAAACCCTGCTGAACTTTGGCATGCTAGGCTAGGTCATATTTCTTTAAGAATGATGCACAAGCTAGTGGGAGATGGCATGTTTGAAATGTCAGACATCAATTCTTTGACTACTTGTGAATCCTGTATAAAAGGTAAAATGACCAAGTTGCCCTTCAAGGGTAAGCCTGAACGCGCTCAAGGTCTGTTGGACTTGATCCACACTGATGTGTGTGGCCCACTTAGCATTAGTACTAAGTTTGGCTATACCTACTTCATCACCTTCACCGACGATTACTCTAGGTATGAGTACTTGTACTTAATGAAGCACAAGTCTGAATCCTTTGAAAAGTTCAAAGAGTTCAAGGCTGAAGTAGAAAATCAATTGAGTAAAAGTATTAAAGCACTTCGATGTGATCGAGGCGGAGAATACTTAAGTGCCGAGTTTCAAGATTATCTGAAAGAGAATGGGATTCTCTCTCAATGGACCCCTCCGACCACACCACAACTCAATGGTGTAGCGGAATGTCGTAATCGAACCTTGTTGGAAATGATTCGATCTATGATGAGCTTTACTGAACTTCCTACCTAGTTTTGGGGTTATGCGCTCGAAACGGCGGTAATGTTGTTGAACAATGTTCACACCAAGACAGTGAATAAAAATTCATATGAGATATGGATGGGCAAACCTGCTAAGTACTCGTACTTGAGGATTTGGGGATGTCCTGCTTACGTGAAGCAGACAGTGGGAGATAAGCTAGATAATAGATCCAAAATATGCTACTTCATTGGGTATCCAAAGAATTCAATTGGATACTATTTCTACTATCCTAATAAACTAAAAGTGTTTGTTTATAGGAATGCCACCTTTCTTGAGTAGGAATTTCTACTAGATAGAAAAGGCAAAATAGTAGAACTCGAAGAAGTTCGAGAACCAACTAAAGTACCAAGTGAACCTCCCACACCTCAAGAACCTATCCCTAAGGTGCACGAACCTAGGAGGTCTGAAAGGGCTCCTAGGGCTCCTGAAATATATGGTTTATTACTTGAAGAGGATCCAAGTGATCCAAATATTGGATGTGATCCAAGAACCTTCAAGGAAGCAATTTCCGATGTTAATTCTGATTTATGGCTTGACGCAATGCAATCTGAGATAGACTCAATGCATTCGAACCAAGTCTGGACTCTTGTGAATCCTCCTGAAGGAATCGTTCCTATCGGGTGTAAGTGGAAGATTGGGCCTGATGGTAAGGTACTGCCCTACAAGGCACGATTGGTTGCAAAAGGTTACACTCAAAGACAAGGTGTTGACTACGATGAAACCTTTTCACCAGTCGCAATGTTCAAGTCAATTATAATCTTGCTTTCCATAGCTGCATGGTACGACTATGAGATATGGCAAATGGATGTGAAGACTGTGTTCCTTAATGGAAACATTAAGGAATCCTTAATGGAAACATTAAGGAAGAGATCTTTATGACACATCCTGAGGGCTTCACATCTATAGGAAGTGAGCATAAAGTATGCAAACTTCAGAGATCGATCTATAGTCTCAAGCAAGCATCGAGAAGTTGGAACTTGAGATTCGATGAAACAATTAAAGAATTTGGTTTCATCAAGAATTCTGAGGAGCCATGCGTGTACAATAAGGTAGTCAAGGACGCAGTGACATTCTTGGTACTTTATGTTGATGACAATCTACTCCTTGGGAAGGATGTAGGAATGTTGGAATCAACTAAAGTATGGTTATCTGGCAGATTTTCGATGAAGGACCTAGGTGAAGCATCCTATGTTCTTGGAATTCAGATCTATAGGGACAGATCGAAAAGGATGCTCGGACTCACTCAAACGACCTACATCGATACCATACTTAAGAGGTTCTCTATGGATGAGTCCAATAGAGTACACCTACCTATGTGCCACAGGGTCACTCTATCTAAGTCTATGTGTCCAAAGACCGATGTAGAGATAGAGAGTATGGCACGTGTGCCTTATGCTTTGGAAATAGGTAGTATTATGTATGACATGATCTCGACCAGACCCGATGTCGCTTATGCTCTGAGTGTCACGAGCCGTTACCAAGCCAACCCCGTCCAAATGCATTGGAAGTCTGTAAAAGATATTCTTAAGTACTTACGAAGGACTAAGAATATGTTCATGATCTATGGGGGTGGTGAACTGAAATTGAAAGGCTACACTGATTCTAGCTTCCAATGCGATGTGGATGACTCGAAGTCAACCTCTGGATTTGTATTCATGCTCAATGGTGGTGTTGTCTCTTGGAAGAGTTCCAAGCAAGACACCATCGCGGATTCAACCACTGAGGCTGAGTAAATCGCAGCATCAGCTGTTGCCAAAGAGGCGGTTTGGATGAGGAATTTCGTCCAAGAGTTGGGCGTAATTCCTGAAGGATTTGGTCCAGTCCCGATGTACTGCGACAACACGGGTGTTGTTGTGCATGTAAAGGAGCCTAGGTCTCACCAAAGATCCAAACACATCCTGAGAAAATACCACATAATCCGGGATATTGTGGCGAGAGGTGACATAGCAGTTGAGAGAGTCGCCTCTGTAGACAAAATTGCTGATCCACTTACAAAGCCCTTGCCAGGTCCATTGTTTGAACAACATCGTGAAGCAATGGGACTACGCAATATGAGTAATTGGCTTTCGGGCAAGTTTCAGATTGTTAGAGTAGGTGCCCCAACTAGCCAACTTGTGACGTGTGGGCTTTTTGATGACTCTCAGTGTAAAACAATCTTTGTTTATGAATTCACATTTTTATCATCGTTGTTTTTATAATGTTAACAATTGCGTTGAATAAAGACCTAGAATGCACTATTGTGTATGTTAGATGTGATAGTGGATATGATGGCTATCATGAAACACATCTAATAGTCACTATATATTCTGAACTTGTTTCTAGTCGATTGGGCCGTCAAAATGAGGATAAGACCGCCCGAGTTTGAGACTAGCATCTGCGATGTGAAGTACCACGTTTCATTGGTAGGGAACATTGTGATGTTCTGAGCATGCAGATGGATGGTTTGTCTGGCGAACTATCGAACTACCCTCGTTCGGATTCTCCAAATGGTTACCATTTGTCGAGTGGAGAGTCCGAGGTCTTGGTTGTATGGATTAGTCCTTACTACTCTAAACATCATTGAGACTCTACATGATTAGTCACCTCACTTTGACTCGTTTACCGACTCCGGGGTCATCAGTTGTCGAGATTGGGTGAGGTCACGAAGCATGTGAGAGTCGATGCTTTGTTGTCGAGGATTCACCGCTCGCCCTAGTGCATGGATATCCTATGTTATCTGAGGAGATAATAGTGTGACAAATCTCTGGCCAGAGTACTCTTGTGCTTTAGTGTAAATGTGTTTACCTGATAGCACTCGCGATGTCGCTATTTGATATCAAAGATGTATGCATGGCTATTGAATCTCTAACGACTCTTGATTTACCAATGGTTGTTGATTCGGTCGGGATATATGCGTTTAAAGGACTGTACTATACGCTAACCATGACCGACTGGTTCTTGCAGGCACTATCAGTGATACCTAGGAGATCATGGGGCGATGTTGCTAGGCGCTTTACCATGGTCCGATGGGTAGATTAGAAAATGTGTTTTCTGATTCACAATGAGTTGTGAGCCCACGGCTAGCTGTATCCCTGAACCAGTGAGGGTCACATATTATACTGGTTTACCAATTCCCGTGCAGACAAGGATATGGTACTCAAAGTGTTGAGTATAGTAGGAGGAAGGTTGTGAGTATGACTTCCAAAAGTAGCTAAGGGAGTAGGACATCCATATTTAGCTAATGAGAGTAGACCTGCATATATAGATTTAGTGGTCCGAAAATTTGATTTTGCATCATAATGATCAGTTTTGTAAACTGAGCACATCGATGATTTCTGATCATCGATCGGGATTATGATGAGACCACTCGATGGAGTCGAAACGAATGTTCACAGTTTGACTTGAAACGAATGTTCACAGTTTGACTTGAACCGAAAGTTCACAGTTTGACTTGAACTGAATGTTCACAGTTTGAGTTGAACCGAATGTTCACATTTTGAGTTGAACCGAATGTTCACAGTTTGAGTTGAACCAAATGTTTACTGTTTGAGTTGAACCAAATGTTCACTGTTTTGTTCGCATCAAACTCTTTCCCTCAATCTATAAATATGGCAATGAAGGGAGAAAGAAAATCACACAACAAAAAAAAAGCTATTCAGCATCTCCCGCCGCCACTGCGCCGCTGCCATCGCACTTCGTTGTGATCGTCCCGGCGAGGAGATTCTGCTCGCGAAATCTTCATTGGGGTTCTAGTGCATTCCAACGAAGGAATTGGAAAACTGGTCGGTGGATCGGATTAGGAGCAACCAAAGAAGTGCTATTTCCACTGGAGAAATTGTCCGAGCCAGGCGCATAGTCGCCAGACAGGTAAAAATCTAAACACCTATCATTCATGTTTATGTGTTTCAATTGTTTCTATTATCAGACCAATTTAATGTATTGACCGTTCTCGGAAAAAAATTTTAAACTTCCGCTGTGCCCCGGGAGCGGGATCTGGATCCGACGCAGGGCACCAACAGCCTTCTCCTTGTCAGCTACATCAATTTGAGGAAGACTGGCCTTGTACCAGTATCCGTCCTTGACTCCTTTGATCTCGATACCAAGTCCAAATCTGATCTTGGTAGGCTCTGCAGCCATGGTAGAAGGCAACATCATCTCTTCTGGAATCTACGCCAGAAGAGAATCAATGGACATGGACTCTTCATCAGACGTAGATTTATCTGTAAGCTCCAGAACCTTGCTCAAGGAATCTGTGTCTGTAGAGACAATAATCTTTGCAATGTTAATTCCCTCATTAACCACTGGCTCTATCTCCTTCTCTTTCTCAGTCTCCTTCTCCGTCTCAACCACAGGTCCTTCTTCAATGGATAACACCTTGGAACAGAGAGCATCATCATCATTAGTGATAGCAGAAACATCTATCCTGCTCTCCGTTTCCACAGGTTCAGTTCCAGCAGTCTTCAGCACCACCTGTTTACTCCGAATATGGTTCCCCTATCTCAATCTCAGCAGTATCCGCAATCACCTGGTGAATGATATTTTCAACAAGTTCATCATCAGAACATTCTTTCAACACCAATTTCCTCTTTTGTGCGCGTCGACGTTGAGCTTTAGTAGTAGCAGCTGGAATGACAACAGCAATGTTCTTGTTCTTGGCAACATACGTGCCCACAGTCTTTGCGATAAGAATCTTGAGATGTGGAAATTCCTTCGATTCACCCAACTCCAGGTCTGGTGCACCATTCAAAAGAATACAGA
The DNA here is from genome assembly GCA_001598015.1 of Dorcoceras hygrometricum. Taxonomy (NCBI): domain Eukaryota; kingdom Viridiplantae; phylum Streptophyta; class Magnoliopsida; order Lamiales; family Gesneriaceae; genus Dorcoceras; species Dorcoceras hygrometricum. The sequence goes on along the minus strand of KV019123.1, from coordinate 77,532 downwards.
TCTGCACCGCAAACCCTCGGGCTTGCTTCGAAGCAGGGGTCACCATGTCCTTAAAGATATTGAACAACAGTCTGCCCAGTTGACCTTAACTCCACCATGGATAGCAGACATCATCAGAAACCTTTCATGGGTAACCACATCAAAAGAACCGGCTTTGACTGTCACAGTCTTAGCCAATATGTCATTCAACAATCCAAACTCGAACTTCATCTCCCTCTTCTTGCAAGAGGTCTTAAGCTGTTCACCACTCATAGAGAATGCACTCCTTGCATCAAACACCAAATCCTATGGTACATCAGTCATCTCTGTCAACCCCTCTATCGGCAACTCAAAAGTTCCAGCAAACAGCTCCTCAGAAATCTCAATTGACTTGCCCTGAACGGCACTGACAACATTGTCGTCTCTCACTAAAGAGTTGTGGAATAATTCCACCAAAGCAGCTTCGTAAATGGTAGAGGAGCAACCTAGGAACCCACGGAGTACAGATGACTCTAAAGATTTGAACATCTGTACCATTCCTGCATCTTCCATACCAAAAACGGAGTCGAAGTAGATTTGGATAGCGTGTTGTGACGCCCATACCCATGGGAATCAACGGAGTGGAGTTAATTGAACAAACAAAGGAAAAGAAGGGCTGAATGCGAAATGTTGTAAGCTGTATTTCTGTGAGACCTGATTTTGTATTAAGGATTAATTGTTGGAATTAATCGGCTGATTAAGAGATGTTGTGGTTTAGATCTCTGTTTTGAGGTTTGAGTTGCATTTTTGGGTTCCATTTCGTGTGTTGAACAATTCTGGATGCTTTCGTGTTTTTGGGTTTGAGGCAAAAGCTGGTTTTGTGAGCCAGCAGCTGGTCGGTGGCGAAAACCAGTCGAAGCGCGTTTTGTAATGCAGCAGATGCGTTAGTGAATTGTATTGTGGTCGCTGGTGAAGAGACCAGTCGAGGAACCAGTCGAGAGTTTAGTAGCGTGTTTTGTGTTGAGCGCTATACGTCGTCGTTTAGGGTATTGCGACTGGTACCAGCTGCGAGGAGTTGTTGCGTCTGGATGATCAGTCGAGAGCAATGGTCAACGCGGGTCAAAGTTTTGTAGCTTGCGACTGGTTGTGTTTCGTATCTTGCGACTGGTGGTACGCTGTAGCCTGCGACTGGTATTTCACGAAAGCTAGCGACTGGATGACGTCAGTTGTGCGACGCCGTTTTGATTAGTTGCAACGCTGCGTTTTGTATGTTGCAGCTGGTTCCAGCTTTTTTATTTTTGAACCAGCGTCTGGTTTTCCAGCTGCGAGAGATTGTTCGCTACTGTAGCTTGCAGCTGGGGGTGGTTACTGTAGCTAGCGACTGGATGGCGTATGCGATGCGTCGTCGTTTTGTTTAGCGTGGTTTGGGATTTCAGCAGCTAGTTTCTTTGCATCTGCTGGTTGATTGTGCCTGCTGGTTTGGGAGATTTATGGTGTCGACTGGTTTTGTCGGTGGACAATTATTTGAATTGGTTCCAGTTGTTGCTAGTGCTATTTATAGGAAGACTTGGTCTTCAAATTCGATACCAGATTCTATACTTAGAATATTTTTCAGCCTTTCGTTCTCTGTTTTCTCAAACCCTCATTACTGTTCACCGTGAGCTATTCCGGTGAATTCCCGGCGTTTCCGGTGGGTGTTTTGCTCGTGTGAGGTAGCGTCGGACTCCTCTCGAGAAGCTCTATCATCCTACACCATTTTTGGAAGCTTCGTGGGTTGGATTGAAAGCGCGAAGTTGCTGTTCTTGCGTGTGATTTCATCGTTGCAGGTAGCTTTTCGATCTAGCTTTGAGATCTTGTTCTGGGTCTTGTTTTAAGCTTCCTGTGAGTTGTTTTGGGTTAGGTTGAGCGCTGGTTTTAGTGTTTAAATTCCAGCCGTGAGCCCTTGAGAAGTTGGCCGTGAGAATTGTTAGGTTGGCCGTGAGTTTGGTTAATTGCCCTGAAATCTGTGTGTTGTGTATCTTGGCAGATTTGTGCAGGCAGTGAGTTGCTTCGTTCTTTGAGGAAATTAAGGTACGGGTTGAGCTTGTAATTTCAGCAAGGTGACAGCTTGGATGAATTGTGAGATGGCTTTGCTGGTTATGTGATTGTTTGCCTTTTGAGGCTGTCGATTTATGAGATGGTCGTGTGTTATGTGTTTTATACATGCTGTTGGTATTGTTGTTGTGCATACGTTGATATGCTTGTTATTGTCCAGCATGTGCATACACGGAATTGCATCTCATTCCAGTTTCATTGCCATCGTTGCGTCGTTCTTGTTTTGTTTCTTACCAGGTTGCGAGGGCGAGCGGCAATACCGCACTCTCATCTCCCCTGCTGGGTTATGTTAGCCCCTATGCAACCGAGTGGCTAACTACCACAGTTCATAGGCTGGGCAACAGCAGGCCGAGTTATTGATGCATCTGGTATTCGGGTGATGTGTCCGGGCGAGTGGTTAGCTACCACACTTGGAACACACCCAGTGGCCACCATCTGTTGCAGATTCAGTTGAGCTATGCATTGATTCTCTGACGTCCATTCTCGGTTGGAGTCATCAGTTGTTGTCCAGCATATCATGCATAGCATCTAACTTTCATTCTTGCTGCTTATTTGCTGTTTTTATAGTTGCTCTCCGTACTGGGGTTTGACCCCATGTCCCTCCGGGGCTTGGTTTGTTTCCGTGTTTGTGTATTTGCAGGAAACCCAGGTAATACAGCTGGTCGTGGTTTTAGCCCAGCTGGTGGTGCCCCGGGAGGTGGCTAGTGTGTCCCAGTCGCCTATGTGACGCATTTGCCTCGTTCCAGCCGAGGGTGCGATGCTGTTTGGGTAGTTGTAGACCGTTTGTCTAAGTCTGCACATTTCATTCCCTATGGGATGACCTTCTCGTTGAAGAAGATGGCGAAGCTGTACGTTGATTTTGTTGTTAGATTGCATGGTGTGCCTGTTTCAATCGTGTCTGACCGAGATCCGAGGTTTACTTCCAGGTTTTGGAAGAGTTTGCAGACAGCTTTGGGCACTAGATTGGCTATGAGTACCGCGTATCATCCCCAGACAGATGGCCAATCTGAGCGAACTATCCAGACGTTAGAGGATATGTTGCGTGCTGTTGTGTTGGATTTCGGAGGTAGTTGGCAAGACGCGTTGTCTTTGGTTGAGTTTTTGTATAATAACAGCTACCAAGTGACGATTGGCATGGCGCCTTTCGAGGCTTTGTATGGCCGCAAGTGCAGATCGCCAGTGTGTTGGGAAGAAGTGGGGGAGAAGCAGCTCTCTGCCCCTGACTTTGTGCAGCACATGAAAGATCATGTGGATCTTATTAGACAGCGGATGAAAGCTGCCCAGGATCGCCAAGCCAGTTATGCGAATAAGAGGCGTCGACCTCTCGAGTTTCAGGTTGGTGATCGTGTATTTCTCAAGGTTTCTCCGTTTCGTAGTGTAATGCGCTTTGGACGCAAGGGAAAGTTAGCCCCTCGTTACGTTGGTCCGTATGAGATTGTTGAAAAGATTGGCCCTTTAGCGTATCGTCTGTTGTTGCCGTCTGAGTTATCTTCTCTACATGACGTCTTTCACGTGTCCATGTTGAGGAAGTACGAGCCAGATCCGTCTCATGTGCTGGGAACTGACGAGGTAGAGCTAGATCAGTCGTTGAGCTATCAAGAATACCCTTTGCAGATCCTTGGCAGAAAAGAGAAACAGTTGAGGAATAAGACCATACCGTTGGTAATGGTGCAGTGGAGCAAGCATGGTAGGGAAGAAGCTACTTGGGAGCTGGAAGAGAAGATGCAGCGCGAGTGGCCGCATCTGTTTGAGTAGGTGTCGAGCTAGATTTTCCAGTAGCTAGTAGTTTTGTTGTTCTTCTTCCTTAGTTGTGGTAGGTGTGCTTAGTTATCTTGAACTCTTGGCCTTGTGATGGGCGAGTTCTGTTTGTAGCTTGCTGTTGTGTTGTTTTTCCAGAATTGTTGTTGCGATTTCGAGGACGAAATCCTTTTTAGTGGGGGAGAAATGTGAGACCTGATTTTGTATTAAGGATTAATTGTTGGAATTAATCGGCTGATTAAGAGATGTTGTGGTTTAGATCTCTGTTTTGAGGTTTGAGTTGCATTTTTGGGTTCCATTTCGTGTGTTGAACAATTCTGGATGCTTTCGTGTTTTTGGGTTTGAGGCAAAAGCTGGTTTTGTGAGCCAGCAGCTGGTTGGTGGCGAAAACCAGTCGAAGCGCGTTTTGTAATGCAGCAGATGCGTTAGTGAATTGTGTTGTGGTCGCTGGTGAAGAGACCAGTCGAGGAACCAGTCGAGAGTTTAGTAGCGTGTTTTGTGTTGAGCGCTATACGTCGTCGTTTGGGGTATTGCGACTGGTACCAGCTGCGAGGAGTTGTTGCGTCTGGATGACCAGTCGAGAGCAATGGTCAACGCGGGTCAAAGTTTTGTAGCTTGCGACTGATTGTGTTTCGTATCTTGCGACTGGTGGTACGCTGTAGCCTGCGACTGGTATTTCACGAAAGCTAGCGACTGGATGACGTCAGTTGTGCGACGCCGTTTTGATTAGTTGCAACGCTGCGTTTTGTATGTTGCAGCTGGTTCCAACTTTTGTATTTTTGAACCAGCGTCTGGTTTTCCAGCTGCGAGAGATTGTTCGCTACTGTAGCTTGCAGCTGGGGGTGGTTACTGTAGCTAGCGACTGGATGGCGTATGCGATGCGTCGTCGTTTTGTTTAGCGTGGTTTGGGATTTCAGCAGCTAGTTTCTTTGCATCTGCTGGTTGATTGTGCCTGCTGGTTTGGGAGATTTATGGTGTCGACTGGTTTTGTCGGTGGACAATTATTTGAATTGGTTCCAGTTGTTGCTAGTGCTATTTATAGGAAGACTTGGTCTTCAAATTCGATACCAGATTCTATACTTAGAATATTTTCCAGCCTTTCGTTCTCTGTTTTCTCAAACCCTCATTACTGTTCACCGTGAGCTATTCCGGTGAATTCCCGGCGTTTCCGGTGGGTGTTTTGCTCGTGTGATGTAGCGTTGGACTCCTCTCGAGAAGCTCTATCATCCTACACCATTTTTGGAAGCTTTCGTGGGCTGGAGCAAAACACGAAGTTGCTGTTCTCGTGCGTGAGTTTTGTTGTGCAGGTAGCGTTTCTGTCCAGCTTCGAGACCTTGTTCCTAGCCATAGTTTTAAGCTTCCTATTTGGTTGTTGAGGTTTAATGATTAGCTGGTTGAGTGTGACTCCCAACCGTGAGCTTTTATGTGTTGGCCGTGAGTTTTGAGTTGATGATTCCCTGTATATTGTGTATGTTTTACAGGTTGGAATCAATAGTCTCAGGCCTTGTTTTGTGGTAATTGTTGCTCAGTAAAAGGTACGGGTTGAGCTTGTATTTACAGCGTATGAACGGCTTGGATGGATTGTGAGATGGCTATCTGTTGGCTGCCCTGTTTTGTTGCCTGTTGAGGCTGTGGTTTGGGTTTGCCGTGTGTTATATGGTGTATGTTGCTGGTTTTGTTATTGTTGCGCATATGTTGATATGCTTGTTGTTGTCCAGCATGTGCATACACGCATTTTCATCTTTCTTTAGCCATCGTTGCGTCGTTCTTGTTCTGTTTCTTACCAGGTTGCGAGGGCGAGCGGCAATACCGCACTCTCATTTTCCCTGCTGGGTTTTGTTAGTCTCTATGCACCGAGTGGCTAACTACCACAGTGCATAGGTAGGACAACAGCAGGGAAGTTGTTGTTACATCTAGTATTCGGGTGTGTGTCCGGGCGAGTGGTTAGCTACCACACTTGGAACACACCCAGTGGCCACCATCTGTTGCAGATTCAGTTGAGCTATGCATTGATTCTTTGACGTCCATTCTCGATTGGAGTCATCAGTTGTTGTCCAGCATATCATGCATAGCATCTAACTTTCATTCTTTGCCCTGTGCCTTGTTGTGTACCCGTAGGGAAGTCTGATACATGGTTGTATTTATGTATGCTTTATTGTTGATTGTTTTACGAATTGGGAAACTTATTTTAAGTATTGTTGTATTTTAAATTATATGTTTAAACCGTCGGGCCTAAAAGCGAAAATTTTACCCACTTTTTGATAGCTTCCGCATGTGTTATCTGTTGTGAGCACGAGGCCTGACAATTTCCTTACAAAGCGATATACAAAACAATTGATGCCAAAAAGTAAATAGCAACAACAGATTTGACTAACAGGTTTGAGGTTCAAGTTACAAAATACGATATTACAACTACTGGAACTCTATATGAATTCTCTATTGTTGTAATGGATCTTAATACAGATTTGACAAAAGATCAAAAACAAAAACAGCACGGAAACGTCGGCCTTCGATAAACACACACACGCCCCAGCAGGTTCAGCTCCCATCTTCCTTCTGCCCCAGATCTGACTCACCTGCACCATAAAAGCTAGTGAGCCTAGGGGATCAACAAGTAAAACCGAGTATAACAAGTTCACTTAGTGCAGGCAAACACATACAAAACTTAAAATAATCGTAGTTTAAAGGAAGTCAGTTAAACATAAATTATTTTTTTAACATCAGATTTGGGTGACAACCCAGATCTTATCTAAATTTTCTGTGACTTATAGCTTAGAAGCTCTCCTTAGGTCCAATGACGCTTGATCAAGCTACATCTGAATTCAGTAACAATATGGCGAAACATCGCCCAATATGAAGGGGCAATTGATTCCTTCGACAGCTAGCTCACCCTTCCAATATGACCGTCTGTTATCTATGTCATAAATCCTTTAAAACTGAACATTACTTCCTTTAAACAAATCTTTGATCGAATCCGGATCTCATAGCTCGGGTTCACTTCTTTTAAAACTCATTTCTCTTTAAAATTGTACTGAGCAACAGATTTGGATACAGGAGACATATCGCTGACGTGGAAACATATTTGGCTAATAAAAACAGTACTCGGGTACGAAACAGATCTCAGTTGTGGAAAACAGATTTGACTATCGAAGCGGTATCGCTAGCGAGCAAAGGATGTGATTATAGGAATATCGCTAGCGGGAAACAGATTTGACTGTAGAAAATATTATTTAGGTGCGAGATAGGTTTGAATATAGAAATAACATTGCTAGCAGATGTGACTATCGGAATAGTGGCGCTAGCGACAAAACAGATTTGGCTTCTGGAACTAGTGCTTCAGTATCACGAACACATCCAAATATACCAGCTGTGAGACCCGAGAGTTTATAAGATTAATTGAGTTAATTAATCGAGTTTAACATAGACCAGATTTGGCTTGAATATATCTGGGATAATCCAGCTTTGAGGTGGTATGCTTGGCGAAGTTATCAAGTTCGTATAAGTCCTTGAATCAATTCTGGTGAGTTTGAGAATTCCCGTGGGAACTGATCAGATGTGAGCGTTGATCAGCGCTGGGTGATCGCGTTCAGTTATGGTGATGGAATCTGATATCGCAGGTGTTCAGATGTGAGCCAGCGTGTTTCTGTAGCGAGTAGCTAAACTACGTTGTTTGGATTAGTTGGAACGACAGCGTTTTGGCTTAGCGGGGGAGAATCAGATGTGATAGCGTTGGTCTTCAGATTTGAGTAGGATCTGAGTGGTTGCGATGCTGCTTAGCATTTCAGATTCTAGTAGCGGGTGACGTGTCCAGAAGCGGCAGTAGACTCTGTGCGACGTCGTTTGGTTAAGTCGGGATCTGTTTTGGCGTAGAGTTATATCTGATGTGAGATTTGGATCCGAGCGGGAAATTCAGCTTTGAGACTTAAGTTGTCGATAGGTACTGTTCATTAGATTTGAGCAGATTTGACCTTTTTAAATAGAGTACTTAGCTTTCGTTCTTTATTATTCAGCTTCGACACTTAGAATATTTCCCGATAGCAAATCCTGTCGCGATACCCTAGCTACTGTTCATCGAACCTTATCTTCTCCGATTGCCGATGGTAGACAGCTCCGATTGAAGTAAGAGTGGTAGCGCTGGACTCCTCTCTAAGACGCTTCGGTTGGTACAGCTTTTGGAAGCTTGCGTGAAGCTTGGAGAGATTGCGAAGACATCTCCCTTCTGTAGTCTGTAGCATAAGCGCCGGATTACTTATGTCGTTCAGGTAGCTTGTTGGGTAAGCATTAAGATCCTACCTTGTGCTTCGTTTAGAGCCTTCTGTTGTGTTAGAAGGGTAGGACATATTTGGTTGAGCTCGTAGCTCCCAATTCGCAGTTTCTGCGCTACTGTCCCTGAGATTTTGTGCGTTGTTTTTTAGCAGGTTCTTGGATCTGAGTTGCTCGGGACTTCGTTGTTGTAATTATAGCTCAGAGCTGAGGTACGGCTGTGAGCTTGGTTTTAGAGCGTTGGATTTGGCATGGATATGTGTAATTGCTTGCTGTTATGCTTTGTGTTGCTTGTTGTTATCTGTTGCATCTGCACTCACTCATGTATCATATTGAGCTCATATCTTGTTAGCCGTGCCTTGTTGTATTTGATCTGTGTGTACCAGGATGCCAGTTTTGGAGGCCAAGCGGGTAACTCCCGTCACCCTCATCTCCCTGCTGGGATCTGTTAGCCACTATGAGCGGAGTGGGTAGCTCCCACACCTCATGAGTTGGGCAACAGCAGGTTGAGCTATGTTTTGCATCTGGTACCATGTGCTGAGACGAGTGGGTAGCTCCCATATACTCACACACCCCGTGGCCACCATTGCTCAGTTGATCTGTTGATGTCATTGATCTGTTCTTGAGATTCCTTTGGCTCCCTGCCTTCGGTTGTAGCCTCATCTCATACATAGCATTGCATATTATCTGTTGCTGTCTTATGCCGTTTTTCAGTTGCTCTCCGCACTGGGGTTTGACCCCGTGTCCCTCTGGGGCTGGTGTTTGTTTTCCTGTGTGTGTTTTCAGGTTACCATGGTTTCACCGCCGGTCGTGGATTTGATCCAGCTGGTAATGCCCTGGGAGGTGGATAGAGTGTCCCGGTTATATGTAGTAGATGCATATGATATTTTCGTTATATTGTATTGTATCTATGTGAGCGAGAGACTCATCGCTCTGTTTAATTGGGAGTCACTCTATGTTTTTATGTTGTATGAGATGTAGTTGGGTTTTAAGCGTTGTAAAACCTGTATTTTGAGTATTGCAGTATTTTAAATTATGTTATCTTTCAGTCAGGCCAAAAGCGAAAATTTTAACCACCATTTTATTGCTTCCGCTATTGTTTATTGCGTGGTTTAACTCTGAGTTGAGCACGAGGCCTGACACCAGCTCTGCCTATCTAACGGGTACAAAATCTCGATTTGACCAGCATCGCCGATGAACTTGGAGTCAAGTCCAAACGCCGCCATACACAAGAACGAAGGAGTTCATAATCATGCACTAAACTCGAATCTGTATAGATCAGTGTTTTAAAACAACAATAATCGCACTAAAACATACTGGAGAGTTTTAAAACTGAAATCAACTCTGTGAACCCGATCATTCATTTTCGTAAACCAAGCAAGATCATGAACATAAGCTAAAACTTGGGCGTAGAACAGGCAAGCAAACACAAAACTGAAGAAAATAATATATACTTTCATGGTGTAGCAAAGAATCAGCTTTTACTTACCTTTAACTGGAAAACACGAAGAATAGCTGGTTTTGCGGAAGATCTCCTCACAAGCGACGAACTCCTTTGAAATTTTGAGAGAACTAAGGATTTTTCTTGGCAAGTCAAAATGAGCTTCCAACTCACGTAAACAATCATATAAGGGAGTATGATTGGTATTAGGTAAAAATACTTGAGTAGGCATGGTTGTCATACCAACTCTTTGTCCTTTTAAAAAGATTTGCAAAAAGCTCTCTACTACTATTTAAATCTTGAAATTGTTTCAAGCATTTTATAAACAATTCTCCCATTTCAAAACATTTTATTTTAAAAGGAGAAATTCAGATCTGGACCAACTCGGATTGTGCTTGGGGCAAAATCTGTCCGGAAACCTTCTGGATCGTGTTTCAAATCTGAAAGAAATCGGCTTTAAATGAATAAAACTAGCTTAAGCTCAAATCTGAATGTTCAAATATCAAATCAGACCTTTAGAATAAAAGGGTTAAAAATTGTGGTCCTATGGATTTTGGGGCGTCACAACTCTACCCTTCTTATAGAAATTTCGTCCTCAAAATTTATTTACCAAACAGCTCTGAGTAAATACTATGCATATCAGCTTCAGTCTCCCACGTGGCTTCTCGCTCTATTTGGTTAGACCACTGCACTTTAACCATTGGAATACTACGGTTCCTCAACTTCCTAATCTCTCTAAGAAGGATCCTCTCGGGTCTTTCTTCATAACTCAGATCTGGTGCGAGATGGATTGGTTCATAACTCAGCACATGCGACGGGTTGGGAACATATTTTCTCAAAGATGATACATGGAACACGTTGTGCACTGATGACAGATTTGGGGGCAATTCTAATCGATAAGCCATCGTTCTTACTTTGTCCAAAATCTCGTAAGGGCAAATATATCTTGGACTCAGCTTTCCTTTCTTCCCAAAACGTATTACTCCTTCATCAGAGATACTTTCAAAAACACATGATCACCAACTTCAAAACTCAGCTCTCGACATCTATTATCAGCATAACTCTTCTGTCTGCTTTGACCTGTTCTCATCCGCTCATTAATCTTCCTAACAGCTTCAGCTGTTTGCTCTACCATATCTGGACCTAAACTAGCTCGTTCACCTACATCATCCCAGTGAAGAGGTGTTCTGCATTTTCGACCATAGAGAGCTTCATATGGGGTCATCTTTATCGAAGCTTGAAAACTGTTATTATACGTAAATTCTACCAACGGTAACTTTAATCTCAGCTCTCTGAAAAATTTATGATACAAGCCCTGAGTAGATCTTCTAAAATCTGAATCACCCTTTCTGATTGACCATCGGTCTGGGGGTGAAAGGTTGTGCTAAAGGTCAACTTAGTACCCAAATCTCTGTGTAAACTCTTCCAGAAAACTGACGTAAACATTGGATCTCTATCAGATACAATCGAAACTGGAATACCATGCAGCCTCACTATTTCTTTCACATACAATCGGCATACTTGCTCACATCATAAGTTGTCTTAACTGGTAAGAAGTGAGCTAACTTAGTGAGTCTGTCTACTATAACCCATATAGAATTGTATCCTAAGGCAGTTCTAGATAGTCCAACCACAAAATCCATTGCAATGCTTTCCCACTTCCACTCTGGTATGGGCAAGGGCTTCAGCATTCCAGCTGGTCTTTGATGTTCTGCTTTCACTAATTGGCATGTTAGACATTCTGAGACAAATCTGGAAATATCGTGCTTCATGCCGGGCCACCAATACAATTTTTGGAGATCCTTATACATCTTTGTACTCCCGGGATGTACGGAGTATGGGGCTGTATGGGCTTCAGCCATTAGATCTGGTCTCATGGTGTCTACTCGGGCACCCACATCGGGCCCTGATATCTAACAACTCCTCCTTCCCAGGTATAGAGATTGCTACCTCCCTCTTTGTCTTGCTTAACCCACTTCTTCAGCTTCTCGTCCTTCAACTGTCCTTCTCGGATCTGGTTTATCAGATTTGGTCGAATGGAGAGATCTGCCAAGATCACAACACTATCATAGGGCACTAATTCTAACCCAAAATTCTCAATTTCATAAGTCAATGGTCTCTGGACAGTGAGCTGGGCTAATCTTATTGACTTTATGCTTAGAGCATCGGCCACTACATTCGCCTTTCCTGAATGATAGTTGATAGTGCAATCATAATCCTTTACCAGCTCTAACCATCTCCTCTGCCTCATATTGAGTTCCTTTTGGGTGAAAAAGTACTTAAGACTCTTATGGTCTGTGAATATGTCACACTTCTCCCCATATAGGTAATTTTTCCATATCCTCAAGGAAAAAACTACAGCTGCTAGTTCTAGGTCATGCGTGGGATAGCTCTTCTCATGGTTATTCAATTGTCTGGAAGCATAGGAGATTACTCTACGGTCCTGCATCAATACAGCACCTAAACCCAGCTTTGACGCATCTGTATAGATGACAAACTCTCCCTGATCAGAAGGCATGGTTAGCACGGGGGATTTAATCAGAGCTTGTTTCAACTTCTCGAAATTGAGTTGGCAATCTGGGGTCCATTCATATTCTAACCGGCTTTCTAGTTAACGAGGTTAATGGAACATCTATCTTCGAAAATCCCTTATAAAACGTCTATAATAACCAGCTAAACCCAAAAAGCTCCTGACTTCCGAAACAGATTTGGGAACAGGCCAATCGCGAACAGCTTTAACTTTGGCTGGGTCAACCTCCAATCCGTCCTTGGATATGATATGTCCTAGAATGCAACTTTCTCCAGCCAATAGTCACACTTACTGAACTTGGCAAACAGTTGTTTGCTTTTCAAAACTTGTAGCACTGTCCTGAGATGGTTGGCGTGCTCTGAGCTGGTCTTGGAATACACCAGGATATCATCTGATCCAAAAACAGTTGGAAAACTCTATTCATCAAGTCCATAAAGGCTGAAGGTGCATTGGTAAGTCCAAAGGGCATTACTAGGAACTCATAATGGCCATAGTGTTAGAGTAGATGCCCAACTAGCCAACTTGTGGCGTGTGGGTTTTATAGACTCTTGTACAAACAGTCTTTATATATGATATTCGCATTTTGTTATATGGCATTCTTTACTTTCATTATGTATGTAATGATTTACAATTGTGTTGAGTAAAGACCTAGAGTACACTTAAGCGTATGTTAGATGTGATAGTGGGTATGACGGCTATCATGAAACACATCTAATAGTCGCTGTGTATTCTAAACACGTTCCTAGTCGATTGGGCCGTCAAAATGAGGATAAGGCCGCCCGAGTTCGAGACTAGAATCTACGATGCGAAGTACCATGTTTCATTGGTAGGGAACATTGTGATGTTCTGAGCATGCAGATTGATAGTGACCTGGTGATCTATCGAACTACCCTCCTTCGGACTTTCCAAGTGGTTACCATTTGTCGAGTGGATAAGTCCGAGGTCTTGGTTGTACTGATTAGTCCTCACGACTCGAAACGTCATTGAGACTCTACATGATAGGCGTCTCACTTTGACCCGTTTGCCGACTCACTTGGGGTCACCAGGCGTCGGGATTGGGTGAGACCCCGATGCATGTAGGAGTCGATGCATCGTTGTCGAGGATTCACCGCTCGCAGACATGCGTGGATATCCTATGCTATCTAAGGGGATAATAGTGTGCAAATCTCTGGCCAGAGTACTAGAAGTGTTTTAGGTAAATGTGTTTACCTAGTTACACTCGTGATGTCACTATTCGATCTCCAAGATGTATGCATGGCTATCGGATCTCTAGCGACTCTCGATTTACCAATGGTCGTTGATCTGATCGGGATATATGGATTGAAAAGGCCCGTACAGTACGTTAACCACGACCGACTGGTTCTTGCAGGCACTATCAATGATACCTAGGGGATCATGGGGCGATGTTGCTAGACGCTATCTGTTGGGCAGGTCCGGAATTGTGATTCCGGAGCCACAATGGTTGTGGGCCCACGGCTAGCTGTATCCCTGAACCATTGAGGGTCACACAAGTACTAGATTCGAGATTCCCACACGGATACTCAGCTCAATGTGTTGAGC
>KV019123.1:4108-31387 GCA_001598015.1 Dorcoceras hygrometricum | reverse complement strand
CTGAACCATTGAGGGTCACACAAGTACTGGATTCGAAATTCCCACACGGATACTCAGCTCAATGTGTTGAGCACGAGAAGAGGATTTCGGGAAGTATGACTTCCTGAAAGTCAACAGGGGTCAAACCGGGGTTTGACTCTGTTGAGGGGCAAAACGGTCATTTTGCTATTTGGGGTTAGATGAACTGAAAAATTGTTTTTCACATCATAACATTCAGTTTTGGAAACTGAGTCGATCGGTCCGATCTGATCGGCGATCGGAGTTACGATGAAGTCGCAGCGATTTATATCGTCATTTGGACCCGGGCCCGTTGGACCGGCCCAAGTCCAAATTTAAGTCTATATATGATTAGACTTAACTAATTATTGTTTTTCACATCATAACATTCAGTTTTGGAAACTGAGTCGATCGGTCCGATCTGATCGGCGATCGGAGTTACGATGAAGTCGCAGCGATTTATATCGTCATTTGGACCCGGGCCCGTTGGACCGGCCCAAGTCCAAATTTAAGTCTATATATTTAGGGTTAGATGATCTGAAAAATTGTTTTTCACATCATAACATTCAGTTTTGGAAACTGAGTCGATCGGTCCGATCTGATCGGCGATCGGAGTTACGATGAAGTCGCAGCGATTTATATCGTCATTTGGACCCGGGCCCGTTGGACCGGCCCAAGTCCAAATTTAAGTCTGTATATGATTAGACTTAACTAATTGACTTGATAATAATCATAACACAAAACCTAACCCTAGACTAAAGGCACACGCCGCCTCCCTCCTCACTCTCACGCCGCCGCCGTCGTCGCCTCCACGCGCCGCCGCCGTCGCCGCCCCGTTGTCGCCGGAAATTAGTTTCCGGCCAACTTTTCGAGGAGAATCCGATCGTGCTGATCTCGTCAGGACTTCTAGTGCAGTCTGACGAAGGAGCCTCGAATCTGGTCGTGGACCGGATTGACGTAACTACCGCAATCAACCGAGAATCGCCGGGTTCTTGAAACACCGGTTGGAGCCAGGCACAAGTGCCAGACAGGTGACCTGCTAAACACCCTATGTATGTTGATACATTCTATTGATTTGATTATTCGTATTGATCGCATCCCGGTCAAATTTTTGTTCTTCCGCTGCCTGCCGGGGTGCGGATCCGGATCCCAAACCAACAGATTTAGTGTGTTGTTGTACATGTGTTGCTGTTAAGATTTTGTTACTTTCTGTTATGGCCTTTTGGTTTGAGTAACGGCTTTGCTCAAGATGAAATATCTATTTCTATAGATTTTTTTTTACTTTTTGGTGGAATTGCACAAGCATTTCAGCAACAATAATTTGATCAATCTTCTGTGGATAAACAACAAAGGAGATTTAAAATACATCAGGAGCCCATAAAATATCCTGGCAAACAACATCACCCACCACACAGAGACTCACATGCATCCATTCACCCTAGTGTGCACACATATTCGTCCTTATTCATTAATTAATAGCTCATCCAATTTCTTTTGCAGGTCTACCAAGTCTTGCTTCAGCTCTTTCAACTTACTTGTTATGTTTATTTGTGAAAGTTTTTCTCCATTTTGAACCCGACGATGAACTAAATGCTGGAGATGAACTTTTGTTTGCACATGTAAAATTCCTGAATGAAGATTGTTTCTCATTGAATGTGTGGAAAGCAACTTCTGCTTCCTCTCTACTCTTAAAAGACTTATGTAAGGCACCCTTGTATCCGTTAACTTTTGAAGAATTTTCTATCCATGTGTCATAAACTCCCGGTTCACGTTCAACAAACACAACATATGTTTTACAACCTGCCGTTTAACAAGATCTGGAAAGAATAACAAACACAACCATGTTATTCCTATCTTTAATATTCTTAACTAACGAAAGAAATCGATGTGAGAAATTGATTTTTGTTCCCCAGTTCCAGATTTCAAATGATAGTTTTATCAAACGACATTGACATATGTATAGCTTCTGAAATATAACTCAACAGAAAATAAGAACTAAACACAGGGTTCTTTACAACCACAGCTTAAAAGAAAAGTTTGTGTTACTTCCTTTTAAAGACCACTAAATGTTTTCAGTATGTTTCAAACATGTGTAGTTATTCTTTCATAGTCTTTCAGTTTCGTAGTTTCCCAGTTTATCAGTTTACAGTATTCAGTATTCAACTTACGATTTGTTCAGCTTTCAAGCTCTATCAGTGTACGAGCTTTCAATTACAGTAAAAGATATTGTTATGCATGTATTGCATGTCTTTGTTATTCCAAATTTGCTTGTTGAGCCTCTATGATCACTAGTTTTCTTGAGTGCGGGTGATGAGAATTAATCGGAGCTGGATGATGCGAGTTGGATCAGATTGGGGGTGTTTAACGTGGACTTTCACTTCCGTGCTGTTTTCAGTTTTCAGTATTTTTGTTGTATAGAAGTTAAGATACAACTTTTAACAAAATTTCAGATTACTTCTTCGTTTATTCATTTTAATCTGAATGATTCTTATCTTTTATTATATATAAAGTTCCGCAGAAAGTATTACTTTGCTAAGATATACAATTTGTTCTCATATATCACGCGATAATAAATTTTAATGAAGTTGCAAATCAGTCCAGAACAAGTTATCATCTTTCAATTTACACCTTCTCAGTTTATTTATTTACTTTCGGATCGGGACTTTACAATAATAATCAAGCGTGAAGAAAATAACCAAGTGAAACAGTGTCGTGCCAAATTAGTGGTGAAAGGGTATGCTTAAAAAGAAGGCATTTACTTCAATTTGAATTTTTCTCTTGTGGTTTGGATTAATATAGTTAGAGTAGTGTAGCATTTTATGAAGTGTTTGATCTACATCTAGAACAACTAGATATTAAAACGGTTTTTTCTTCATGTAGATCATGAAAAAGAAATCTATATGCTCCAGCTAGAAGGTTTTGCTGTAAAAGGCAAAGAGAACTTAGTTTGTGTGAGAACCTGAAATTTCCAACATGCTATTCAGTTAAATTCTTAGTTTATCATATATTTTTATTATCCATGAATACTCAAGGTCTTGAATTCTAAATTAAAGCATTGTGTAGCCAAATAATACCTAATTATGATCATAAAGTGGTGATTAATGATCATAAAAAGTGACCCTTCAAACTCCCAAACATCTCCTATATATAACACACTTCAAAGATTAAGAAATTCACTCTATAAACATCGATAAATATTGTCAAAATCGTGTAAGAGACTGCACCATTTCGAAAACAAGAGGTTAAAGGTTTGCGTATTCCAGCAAAAATCTGAAGGCCTACTGTCTGGAACATGTTGGCCACTGCTCCAGTTCTTAGAATCCGATCTCCATCGTCCAGAATTTGTTCTCTATGTTTCAAATACTAGGTAAAAATTTCATTCTAATCCAACGGTTACATTTCTATAATTAATTCGCAAGAATGTTGCACAGATTATATGTGAGAAAACTGCAGCTTCTGTTTTTAATCCTAAACTGGTTTTGAAAATGACCTCAATATATGATCTCCAACATTCATATTTTACTTGTTATATCTTATATATGGTGTTCAAATTTTATTCTAATCCAACGGTTAGAGTTTTGTAAAACATCTTTGGACTAATCCTGTATAGATTCCATACAAGAAATTTACAGCTCTTGTCCATCGCTTAGAAACGGTTACAAATTTACTCAAAAGCAGATCTTGATCGTTCAAAGTTGTTTCATTATTTTTCACATATGATGTTCAAATTTATCCTGATATAAATGTTAGATCTTACCAAAACATCTTTTCAAAATATTACTATACCGATTATATATGACAAAACTATTGGTTCTCTTCACGGTCCCGATATGGATTCAAATGGCTTAAAAATCCAATATTTTCCATTCACAAATTATTTTTTCCTTTTGTGAACATGCCAACCAAATTTGGGCCTGATCCACCAGTTTCGTATATCGAAGAGGCTTATGAAATATCGGTGATTTTTATAATTATGCAACTTCAGAAAATATCTATATTTATGATCCACTTCGAGTAGCAACCAGATACTGAATCAAGCATTGCCACCATATTTCTCTATTTTGAGCAGTAGTAAGGTAAGTGGGCTTTTTTTATGTATTCATTCTAAACTATATGATTGTTCATGCTATATTCTGTTCTGAAATTATCATTTGAGCACTTGTTTCGTGTATTGTGTCAAATTCGTATTATGATTCATGCTATGCATGCCAGTAGTCTTTGGCCTGTCTTAGTGCTGAATCGAATTAATACGGGAATACAGAATTCTGCACTCTGAATCATATGATATGATTAAGGCCTCGCTCCTTAGAGGAATAAAATTGGGGACTGGTCAGTAGTACTCAGAATTCTGCACTCTGAATCACTATGTGATTAAGGCCTCGCCCCCTTGGAGGAGTAAAATTTATGGACTGATCAGTAAAACATGAAAAGAGAAATATCAGTGCTACTAGTTATCTGCTTTTGTTAAGTGTTCTTGAAATATTTCCAAGTTCAGTTCATTTTGTGTGTGTGTGTGTGTATATATATATTCTTGTTAAGCTCGAATGGTTCTCCCACTTGCTGAGTGTTTCCCCAAACACCCACCTATTATTTTCCCACGCAGATAAGAATGAAGAATGGATTGAAGAAGATAAATGAGACATGTTTTAGGGCTGGTAAAGACTTATTTAATTCTTATTATTTCGCTTCCATATTTTTGTTATTCAAGCTGTAAAAACAATCATTTTGATTATGTAATAGACTGGTTTTGAGATGTACTACGAGGCTTGGTATTTTGTAATGAATAATTATTAAACATCACCGGTACACGTCCAGGTCCGTGCTCGAGGCGTGATAGTTTGCAGGTTGAAGAAATATTGGTTCGGTCCTAATGTGTTGGTACAAGAGATTTGATTCATATATCTTGAGCTTTGGATACAACAAATTTAGTGAAAACCCTTGCACATATTTAAAGAGATTTGGTGGAAATGATTATGTTATTTTGCTGTTGTATGAGGATGACATGTTGGTATCATGTCCCAACAAAGATCATGTCCAAGAACTGAAGGTACAGTTGGCTTGGAAAATTGATATGAAAGTACTTAGGACCAATAAACAAGATTCTAGGGTTGCAAGTTAATCGTGATAGAAGTTACGGAAATATTTGAAACTTGAATCTTTGGGATATCAAAAACTCATGTTCTGAGTGCCCATAAGATACTTTAAAATACATTTAACATCAATAAAATGAGATTACTTTGAATCAACCTAGAATCTGGCACACAGTCAAATAGCAAACATGATGTCGATCTACTAGCAGTTAGGTAAAGTAACGATTCGATCATCTCACGATACAAGGCTATCTCAACAGCGGTTCCAGCTTCGTCTTTATCAATTTTCAAGGATGCACTCATCTGGTTAGCATGAGCTGAGCAGTTTTCCATACTTTTTAAGAAGTTCTTTGGTATAATTAACTTGGTTGATAAAAATACCACATTCAAACTGTTTGACTTGTAATTCTAAAAAAAATGTCAACTCGTCCATCATGCTCATCTCAAACTTTTTTTGCATCAATTTATAAAATTTTTCACAATTTTAAGATTTGTTGAGCCAAAAATAATATCATCCACATAACTTGAAAAATCATTGTTTCAATAACAAACTCATATCAATTAAAAATTTGGAAAATGTATCATACTAGGCTTTTGGTGTTTGTTTCAAACCGCAGAGAGCTTTATCTAGTTTATACACATAATCTGGTTCGTATGGTCAATGAAGCCAAGAGGTTATGTAACATACACTTCGTTAGATAGTATGCGAATCAAGAATGCACTTTTCATATTATTTAAAAACTTTATGTTTTTTAAATGGAACATATGTAAGAAATATCCTAATAGCTTCTAATCTGGCTATATGTGCAAATGTTTCATCAAAATCTAACCTTCTTTTTGTCTATATCATTGTGCTACTAATCATGTCTTATTTCTTACTACTGCATCATTTTTTGTTTAATTTATTCCAATAGACTCATAAAGTACCTATTACAGTCTAATCTATTGGTCTATAAACTAATTTCCATTCTTTGTTTCTATCAAATTGACTAAGTTCTTATTTCATCGATTCTATCCAGCTTGGGTTGGATAAGACCTCTTCTACCTTCTTACATTCTATATGAGATATGAATCTATCTCATATAGATTCATATCTGGAACTCAATTTATTATTGCTTTCTTGAGAAATATAATATTTGTGCATAAATATCTCAATCAAGCAGTGAACTGAAAATGCGAATATGTAAACTAAAATAGTAAGAACAGATTAGAGTCGGGATTAGTTTCTGAAAGTTCGAAGCAACGCTTCTAGGTTTCCCCTTCTTCCGAACTGAAAGAAATTTCATTAGAAGACTTTTAATAGAATACAGGATATCCTGAACCACTCAGTCAGGCCACACCCGATCTAAACTCCTAGTACCACTAAAAAAACATGCAGGTTGTGAAAGAAACTATGGAGGCTTTTTGGTAATCCAATCTGTTCAAATACGAAGCCTATAATACAACAAAAATGTTCTGTAAAAGATGAGAGAAATAATATCTTAGTCGTGCTGGATCGTTCTTTTTTCTTCGTAAAATCAATCAGTCTCTCAACTTGTAAAATCATAAAAATTTCTCTTCTTCTTCTTTTTTTCTTTTCGTTCTGAATTTGCTCATCATTTATACTTTGTGAATGCAAAACGACAATAAATATATCCAATAAACTCAGTCGATGAATTTTGTTCTCTATATTTAACAGATTATACTATCTCCGTACAACTCCATCATACAGCTCCATCAAAAGTTTCCCGTTATGGTTGTGCAATAACGATCCTCGTCTATTGCCAGACTCTGTCATATCCTGAATTTGTAAAACAAGCATTCTGTCACGACATAGCCTTGAAGTCTATCATGTGCTTCGAACCTGATCTAATCTACTATAACTAAAACTGATTTGATTTACTTAGCCTTTCCTGATCTGATCTGCTCTTCTATTCTGAAACCCAAAACTGAGTTGATTTTGCTCAGTCTATTCTGAGTTAACTTTACTCAACTTATACACGATGTTCGACTTGAACTGCTAACCTCAGATCTGAGTTTTTGTCACACCAAAACTAATAATATTTTTCTCAGCAATATACATATTCTCGGCTCTTCTTGCGTCAGCAGGTAGGAATATTTAAGTAACTGGGTTTGGTCAAACATATTTTTTTAAAATTAACTCCCAAAATGTACTTGAAGTGTTTAAAATATAGTAGAAAATGTTAGTTTCAAAACATAAAGTTATAAGGTGATTTTCAAACCACCCTGTATAAAAATAACACCATTTCTTTATTTTTTGGCATTTTCCGTCAAGTTCATTTACTACATAAAATTCATGCATGCATTACGTTATATTTACATAATCCCTTTCAGCCTTCTACCTCCTCTGCCACTCCACGTTCGACGGCTCGCCGGAATCTTTGTGGAATTATCTCGCAGAACCACCGTCAGGTCCACGAAGGCGTGCAAGATATACCTATACGACTTCTTGTTATTCAGATCCAGATAACAAAACAAAAGCTCCTCCATAAATTCCCAGTCCACTTTCCCGCTATGCTCGACACGCGCCTCCACCATCTCCTGCATAGATCGCCGGAAATCCTCGTACGGGCTCGGGGAATGCGTGAAGATCACTATGAAATCTTCCGGCGCCTTTCGATCTTCGGATGCTGCGAACTCCTCCTGCTCCTCCGCCGTCGATGAGCTGTTCGTAGCGGCGGAGGCCGAGTAAGAACACGCTTCATCCGTGATCAGTGAGTTCGACGAGCCGTTGGCGGCGAAAAACCTATCCGAGCGGCAGAGGTCCTCCGGCGGCGGCGGGGGTTCGAGTAATCTCGGAGAGTCGAGCATTAACGACGCCATAGTTTTGCCTTTGTTCCTCCTGGCCCTTTCCTCGCGCTCCTCCTGGTAAAGTGACCGGAAATTCTCATACAAGAATTTATCTATGTCCGATAAAGTAACGTCGTTGTCTTCGGTCCGCTTCGCATCGAAATCGAACGACGGCGTTTTGGTGTGCTTGCAGCTTCTGAACCGAAAATGGATTTGTTTGTTGGCAATCTTGATCTTCGAAAAGTATCCTTTAACTGATTTCTGAAGTTCCTTCGGCATTTCTTTTGATAGGAAAAGAATTTTCGTAAGTTTATATATTTTACCCAATGGGTTTATTTTAATTATTTTTTTTGGGTGACAATCTACAAGTTAAAGGACTGATATTTATAGTGAAAAATGGAAGATAAAACTTTTTGGGAATGGCATTAAATGTGAATTAATAGCTGGCGTTTTAATGCCATAAAGAGACGGGTAAGTGATTTTTGTTAAAAGATTTACTCTTTGCATATTTTGCAAAATTTCCTCTATTATTTTTACCTTATGTTTGATTAATTTTAATTCATTGTGTTTTTTCAAAGAAATACTTTATGCAGTAAACTATCTATTTTTTGTTGGCAGAAAGTAGTAGATGCAAAGTAAAGGACGTTTTTACCAAAAAAAAAAAAAAACTTTAATCAAAGTGTTCGATAATGGATTTCAAAATATATAATTTTTGTTTTCAGAAAAAAATCGATATGAAAATCATGTTATTAAGTAATATGAATAGATTTTTTTGGTAATTTTATTAATTGTTACTGGATATTAATAGTATGTTTAGATTTGTCTGATTTCATGTAATATATGAAGATGGATATTTTGAAATTGTTAGCATAAATGTATATGAATTTAAAATATAATATTTGTTACTATATTTTATACCAGTCAAAAGTAATATAATTTTGACCATATGATTTTATCTTTTTGGTCAACTTGTACTAAATCACACATTTTATGTTCTAATAATTAATTACGAAAATCTACATAATATTTTTGTTTATTAGGTCAAACATGTAGTGCAAATACAACAAGATTGCACGATTATTTAATTCTCATGGACTCTTTCAAATTAGTCCAGCATATGCTAGCTCGAGTACCACCACCATATATTATCAGTATTGGAAATTAATTTCGCAGATATACACATACACACGCACTAAGTCCACAATAAAAATTATATTTTAAATATAAAACTCGAGTTTAAGCAATTTAACATATCTTGTAGTCTTAATTCAGAAAGATTGTTTTTTTTTTTTTCCATAATATTTGGACAAGAAAATCACTTTATGGTGTGTACAAATGTTTGGAACAGAAAAAAGACTGCCCGAATATTCTCCACTGGATCATTCACTTTTACCATTGATGGGATCACACACACAACAAATACACGCAGATGAAGAGAGATGGAGAGGGAAGAAAGAAGGAGGAGGATAACATCAAGAGGGTCGGATCGGATGGCGCTGATCACGGGTCGGGTCAAGAGCCTCGACATGGACGGTTTACATGTACAATATGACTCCCAACCGGCGACACCAGATCATCATGGTGCGTATGTGATCTCCTTTATATATATTTCTAAGTGCGTCGATTGATTGTATCCAAACTATCACGAATTTTATGTTCCTTGTATTATGGGATGAGCCTGTTATTGCACAATGTTTGTCTATGTACTATATCTATTTCTTTGATCGAAATACTTAACCTAACTACTAACAAATTCTATCGTGACGGTCATACATATATGTTGGATATGCGAATCCATAGTGATGTATTAGTAACATATAAACAAACCAAAGAATAGGATGTATTCATAAAGCGATATGCTGAAATAAACAATAAGAAGAGCCAATAAGATGGAAATAATGGATTGTATGTAAATAAAGTCCGGCTGCTTTAAGCTCAAGGAGAAATATTTGTTTCACTAATCATTCCACCGCTGATTTCTTTGAAGGTAAAAGTGATACTCCTACGACTCCCAGAGAACAAAAGAGTGAGGAAGAACAATTTCAATCATCAATCACCACTCCAAGAATCTCCAAGCCGAAAAACCATGGCCTAAATCCATCCAAGAAACCACTTATCCAACTTCTTGATTCAATCACCCCCAAAGAAATAAACTCCACCATAATCTCCTCCGAGAACACAAGAGTCATGTGTTCGACTATAATCGCGGTTCTCGTGGTTCTATCCCATGTCAATCTCCCTCACAATGTGGTGAGATCAAAGAGCCTTATCGCGTATAGGCCTCTATACGTCGTATTGGTGACCGATGTGTTGATCGTGGCTGCACGACTAGCCCTTTACACACAAAAAAAGAGAGAGGAAGAAGATCACAAAGGAGGGGTGAACTGGGGAGGAGCCATCAAGATGCTGGAACTAGGATTGGTTGTGCATCGGGGGATTCGAGCTATTTTCATCGATTGTAGCTTTTACTTGGTCATTGTCGTGTGTGGCCTTTCTCTGGTATAATGGGATTTGTGCTTCCATGCATTCAAGTTGTTTTTTTCTTTATGTCTTCTTCATTTTAGCTCTTTTCTCTATATTTGATGATTCAGTAATATATATACATATGTATAAACTCTAGGGAATCAAGGTACAGCCTCGGCAATGCTCCTACATGATCAATTTTTCGTAGCAAAGTTACATACGGATAAGAGTATATTGGATTTCAGCCCAGGTTGAATTTTATTGTATATATTCAGCGCCTCTCCTATCTAGGCCCAATTTCGCCCCTGGTTACATATTTCTTGTTGCTATAGTTAGAAAAATTAAGACAGCTCGAGGTGGAATAGCAAATTTTTCCGAGCCCAACTCTTGCTCAAGTGGAAGGACCAAATTTGATAGAAGTTTATTAAGTTACGTAGGACCAACATTATAGATAGGAGCAACATGAATAATTAAAATCTGTTATATTATTATGTTTATAGTAAATCCTTGTCACTATCAAAGAAAACAAGAGGTAATTTTTTTTTTTTGTCATTTGATTTCTACGGTTTTTCTTCTTCTTCTTTTTCATTTTATTAGCGGTTTCTGCCTTAGTTCATCAATTGCACCTTTTTCACCCTTGGTTTTTCCCTTTGCTTCATAGGAGTGATGGCACGATGTGATATAACACTAGAACTTGACATAATATAATCAATGATGTAGTAAGGTTTTATATATTTCCGAGCTAAAATTTATTTTCCGTTTTTTATCATTATAAAAATTTTATCTGGATGCAAAAAATATTATCTTATTAAATGACACATACATATTTGATTTAAATTTGATCATGCACATCGTTTAATCTTTATTTGAGTAGTCAAATATTGAAAGATTTATATGTGCGCAATCTAAAAGTCTTAATAAACCAAAATACTTAATATCTTATCGATATTTGTTACAATCTTGATAGATTTGTTGATGAAACAAATCATATATAAATAGTTCCTCTGATTATCTAAGAACACACACCAAAAATCATCGCATCACACCAAAAATCATTCACATCATCAATTGTAAGGTAGCCGATGATTGCTCCAAGTAAAACTGAATTATAACATCAAAAAGTTCTTGATGAAATATATTATTTATGACAGGACAGCTTGGAATATAAAGAGTAATTAATCTTGGTTTATTGGTACCAGTCAAGACAATAGGATATTTCTGATGATTAATAAAACTAGACATCAAAGCATCTTTTCAATGCTCTCAAATTCCATAACCAACCGGTTAAATAGACAGTTTATACTCTATTCCTCTTTTGCGAACGAATGTCACGTTGTACAAATCCCCATGTAATATTCGAATGCAACCAATTTATATAGTTATATTTACTATTTAAATTAAAATAATAAAAATGTCGGTTTCAGAAATTACCTTTTTGGTGGATTATGTGTTAATTCAATTTATTTTCATGCAAATTAGTACAGTAAACAAATAATAATATATCAACAATAAAAGAAATTGAAAAAAATAAAAGTAACTATAACAAGAAAAAGAAAACAAAGAAGAATAAGAATGTATTGGCCAAAAAATATCTCAATCCCATCGAGGATGTTGATAGATATCCTAACATTAGAATCTCTCTTTCTTTGATCCAATTCAGAGGATCACTTCGAACCCCAGTTAGATTCACACAATGCCCAACGGCGAAACTAGGATTTTTCATTAGGGAGTTGGATAAATAATTGAGAGGTTGAGTTAGGATAAACAAAATCCAAATCTTATATATATACACATATATATAATATACAATAAGGGTTGGGCTAGACCTGGTTGGACTAAGATAAAAAAAAAAACCAAATTATATATATATATATACACATATATATACACTTATATAGTATACCTATAATGTCTAGGTTAGATTACGCTGAAGTCCGGTCTAACTCACCTCGAGAAACGCCCCTAACAATGCTACATGTATTAGTTGTTGGGAGAACCCAAAAATATATTTCGGATTTAGGAACCAACTCTTGGAAATATAGGAATAACAGATATTTTTCATTCGACCATACTTCAATTATCAATACAATATACACAAGGGTGCTACTACAAAGATTATTTTCCCCTTAATAGAGAAATATTGATTGCTTATTGATCCCAACGAATTGTTTACTTGCTTTGGTGGTAAAAAAATACTAATGAAAGATCCCAATTGTGTTCATGAATATAAGAAATAATAAGAATTCTCATGTCTCTATCTCTCTCATTTAAGTAAAAAAAATTGAAAAAATAAAACTACAAAAAGAAAACGAAGAAGCTGAGAGTACTTAGCATAAAGAAGAAGAAGAAAGTACTTCGTCCATCCTAATGTATGAATTCAAACACAAATAAAAAAATTCCCACTTGGCAAGTGGTTGGAGTCATGTAATGTCCACCTCAATATCTACGAAGCACCACGTTTCTAACCTCAGAAAAATTAAAAATAATTGTACCAACGCTGAATAGAATAAAGTCTAGTGGGTGGGAATATTGGCACAACGAAATTATTCCCATTATTTAGGAGTGAAACTCACCACTATGTAACAAATAATTTCAAATATAGCAAGTTATAGTAGATCCATATCAATCGTTTTATTAAAAGTGATAATTGATTTTTATCCAACTACCTTTTTTATCCAACGACAAGGGTGATAAGGCCCACGACTCATTTGATATCATGTTTTAAATCTCACTTGTATGGATAGAAGTTATATTAGATAGAAAATTCCCCAATTTTATCTAAAAGGTAAAGATACAATTTCCAATAAATACACAACTCATTTTTTATTAATCACAACTGAGTAAAAAATATTTCTATCATTCTGGTCACGTGAATTTATATATACCAAAAACAACTTAAATAATCTAAACAAAAAGAAACTTTTCGAGATAAGGTGACTGACCTAATGACCTAATAGATCATATTTCTTATATATATGTAGATATATAAAATTTAATATTCAGTGATGGGAAACATTTTTGAGCCAAGATAAGTATTGCATGGCATCATAGCAATCAACACAAAAGCTGAGGACAGAACTCAAAAGCCATCACTTTCTATATGAATCAATTTCAGCCTCTTTAATCAAAGAATATCCCCAACGCCCAAGCCATTGGAGTATATGGAGTCAATCAATTGATCCTTTTGAATCACATGAAAACAAAAAAAAAAAAAAAAACTACAATGATTTTCAAGATATTGGGATTCAACAAAAAGTATATAGTGTTAAATGTTTTTATGTTGGAATCTAATATGCATGCTTACACACATATAATTATTATATATGATCATACAATGCAATATTTGAAATTATCACTTCATAAGATTTATCTTCTAGTAACTAGTGATTTAACTACTATTATTTTATTTTAAAAAATTGGTCAATCATGAATTTCTATATATGAAAGCACTTAGACACCTTTTGTCTCGCTGGATGAGATATGATATGATATGATAAATAATAAATTATGTGATTATGAGAACATTGATTTGGATAGAGAATGACGTTTTATAAGAGTAATATGTTTGATTTGATGGATTAAATTGAGATAAAATGTTAAATTACATTTTTTACTTTGTAAAAAGTAATAACTATAATAACTTGCAGAAGAAGATGAGAGACAATATTATAATTTTATTTAATTATTTGATTGATGTGATAGAAATAATTAAAAGAATCGATAATATTATTTATCATACTATTAGATAAGATTATTGATATCATGTGAGAGGATACTGTGATAGAATGATAAACCGAATATAAATTTTTTTAAACAAATCATATTAACAATCCAATATGCATCCACCACGTATCCATATCTAACAAATATTTAAAACACAAAATATAATTTTCAATAATATATGCTGCATCATAACACATCTGCATTTCGCACCTCCGCGGCCCATTCCTCCACTATTATATAAATCCCAAGATTCTCTTTTCTTCACCATAAAATAAGAATTAGTTTTGTGAAAGAAAAACATATTATTTGATTCCAGCAGGAGGAAGTTTCTTTCTATACAAGGGAAAAGAAAAGGAGATGTGTTACCCATCAGGAGATTGGCAAGTTGACGATGCATGCAAGTCCGGCGGTTTCCGCAGGATGCAGCAGATGTTTCCCGTGGAGGCGGAAGAGGCTGAGAGGCGGCGGCGGGCCATGAACCCCGGCGATGGGGTGGCGAGGGTGTGCGTGTGTTCGCCGACTAGTCATCCAGGTTCGTTCAGGTGTAGGCATCATCACGGAGAATATCAGTGGGTTAGTAGCCGTAGGCTTGGGCCCAAGCCTTTGTAATTAAGTTAACTCATGTTTTGGATTAAGAAAATTTGCACTCTCCCTAATTGATTTTGTTGCAGACGAGTTCCTTTAAACTTCAATTGGCATCACTCAAATGGTCTGTCGTATGGTTGCTATTGATTAATTGTACTCGTCATCTCAATGTATTTAAGATGTTATTCATAACTCCGTTGGGCCACAGTTAGCATAGCTGGCTTTTATTCCAAATCAATATATAATTTTAGTTATTTTTCAACCATGCATATAGGAAAAGAGGACTAACCCTTTAGAACATAGCTGACAAAAGACATAAAGAAACATATATATTTCACCAAAGAAAATTTCTCCTTTAAAATCACAAACCACTTGATTCAAAGTGCGCTCAACCCTTCATAGCTTCCTCCATTTTGTCTAGACAAGTACTTATAAAATGGTTTTGGAAGAAATAAATATGTAATGGGAGAACTATTTTACAAAAATGCTTATTACGTTCTGAAAATTGTCTGAACTAATTTAGAAAACTATTTCATTGTTAAATTTTGATTAACAAAGCATTTGAACAATTGATCAATAAAAATTTCTAATTACAATTTCTTACCAGTATGACCAACGTTTTACATTCTAAACACATAATCTCACTTTTTCTTATAAAAAGTGGCTTGAAGAACACCTTCTTTAAAGTAATTTGCAACATATATAACTGTTACACGTTGAATACAGGGATGCCAATGGGAGCGGACGAAGTCAGTTTTGTCATTATCATCCCCGCCTCGATAAATCGGGGATTCCCATCCCCAAAGGGATCGGATCTCCATCGTCACCTCTAATATATATATATATATATACACGAGACATATTCGGGAAGCTCGGAGATGGGATACCATTACCATCCCTATCTCCGTTTCATTCAGGGATTTCAAAAAATCCTCGTACACGTCCGTGAATCTATGAGGAAATTGTCACCCCTTGTTGAGAGAATCGAGAACACGTGAGAAGTCTAATATTATAACAGACAAAGAAATTTCAACTGTAACTTCATTTATTCTTCATCATTACACGGTTGCACAAATCAATCAATATGGGCAAGAGTACAATATTTGAGAGGAAAAGAATACCGAACCCATGATTTTATATAACACATAGATTGTAGGACTTCATGAAGTCTATTTGTTTACATTCGGGTAAATATTTTCTACGAAAAATGACGTATAATTAGCTACACGAATATGCATAACGCATACCGGAAACCTCGTGAAACATATTACAAGATTTTTTTTTTCCTGTTTGCTGTACAGCCAGGTTCCCTATACGAGCAGCACCTTTTACTTCTCTTCATAAGCCTGTGCAACATGCCATATATCACAAATGTTAACAAACATGAATTATTACCATTATAGATGGATGTAAGCCCACTAGAGTTGCCCTCGAGGTTTTATATAAAAGAAATCCAATAGTCAAGCTCCAAGTCGGTTGAGAATCAATGTTGTTCAAGCCCGACTCGCCTATCTTTTCAGTCAATTGAGCTCAATTACGAAATAATGGACTTTTTGGGCATGGGCATAAAATATCCTATATCTTTTAAAGGAAATTTCTGTTTTTTATTTAACCCATGAAACATAGGGAATAAAATAATACTTTAACCAATGTACATTGTGACTAGAGCTTGGAACTATAACATTTGAACTTGACTCGGGATCAGCAGAGCTTTAGCTGAGCTGCCTGTGATCAGAAGTCGGTAAACAACAGATTTAAGTCTATGCAACCTAAATCTATAACTAGTGGGGGGCGGTGATAACTGCAATCTCAGTTACTGATGTAGAAACCTTGTTATTGCGATAATTCCCAAAAACATTTCACTCAAAGGAGAAGGGAAAACAGGGTAGGGAGAAGCTGGGTACAAGAAATCTACTGGTGCAATTTTTTAATTATAACCTGGAATATGGTCTTGAAATGCTTAGCAAAGAAACATGGTGCAATGAATAAAGAGAGGTTTACCTCACGTGTGCAACTTTGCCGATAAATTGTTTGATTGCGGGTATCGGCAACAATTTCACATGACATTTTTGTCTGTAACAGATAGTAGATAGTTAATCACATGTTAAGACACATTTGTTAATCACATGTTAAGACACATTTGAGTTGGGTCTGTAATAATGCATTCACCAATAAAACATGAGGACAGCAGAAGCAAGTGACTCAAGATATGCACAACGACAAGAAACTGCCAGCTAAACAATATCTTACGGATGACATATCAAAAAGTATACCTCGTTTCAACATTAAACCAGTTTGCAACTTAGTAAAAAACCTTTTCAACCCTACTACAAATTAATTGCATCTATCGAATCACCAAAAGAAATGAGAACGATATTTTATCAGACCACTTGTTTCATTTATTTATGCCTTTTATTCTTGATATAATGACGACTGATGCCATCGTCAGCTCCTCACTATGAGAATCCTAACAACGCCGTTCCACATAAATCCATCTGGTGATTTTATTGTTTAGAGTCTTGAACATTTATTTCCTCCAAACACAATATATCAACCACTTGGCACTTACAGAAACAAGACCAGGCAACCCAATTCTTGGGGTTCATAAAAATATCACCAAACTGTATTGGTATAACCATGTACGGAACATGGAGACAAGGACAGAATCACATTAACCGGTCATCCGCACATCACTCAATACAAACGAGTAATTGTTTTCACACTACATACATCGTTTTAACCAGCTAAAAGGAAAGAACGAAAGACGAAGAACCTAGCATTTATGACGTTAAATGTAAATTTGATGGTCACATAAACCTGGAGGTTTGCCAGGAAAGCTCTCTTCTACTGTGGAGTATCAAAAGGGTTCTCCCCATCATCCCACTTGAAGCTAATAGTACCAAGTTTTGAGAAGCCAATAAAGTTAACGTTACCTTTAAAACTAATCAAGGATTACTTTGAATAGACGAAACATCATCTTACGCTTCTTAACAGACAAGTGACTGTGATACTACTAGACAAGATCAAATGTTACACCCACCATCTTGACAGTAGATTTATGTTCTCAAAATGGCGTAAAACAAGAGTAACAAGTACTTTCCAGCACCCTGAATGTGCGATTGATGTTAAAGAATGTCACTGACTTCAACAAGATGAGCTCCCTAACTTTTCTAGTTTCGACTGTTTACAAGTTTAAAAGATTCACATTATATTTCAAGACTGACAAATCAATCAACTGGGACAATTTGTTATTCCATGAATAGGTTAGGGTCATCGAAACAAATCTAATAACAATACACTCGATTTTGGTAAAAGCAAGATTTTACCTTTAAAGGCAAGTCAAAGAAAAAAACCGTGAGCTTCCCATCAATCTGCGTCTCCGTGTCAAACATAATCTCACCTTTTGCCAGATCCTCCAACAACAGAACGACATCGCTCAAGATCTCCACCCGTTCCAACTGGAGCGTGGCGTTCACGTAAGAAGACGCCCTCGCCGTTATATTCCCACCATCCGATATCACATCCCCCAGCTTCTTGCCCCTGTACCCGATCGAGACCACCGACGAATCGTACTGAAGTGAGTAGAAATCTTGGTTACGAATCTTGACTGTGAGGTTCAAGGTTACATCAATTGAGACTTTAGGGCGCATATGGAAATGAAGACGATCGATGCGTAGCCGAACAATGGAGAGCTCAGGGTCAAATGGCCAGAGGAGATACAAAGCGGCAGCGAGGAAGATAAGTATGGTGGCGCAGCTGATCAGGCCACGGCGGCATGATTTGCGAAGTAGTCGGTGGTGGTTGGGTGGCGGATAGGGAGGTAAAACGAATACATATTGGGGTTGGGTGGAATGAGCTTCGGAAAGTAGTGGCTACTATGGGCACTTATTATGCATACCTGTTTAGACACCTGATGATGTGGCAGCACCAGAAAGTGTCACATCACTAGGTGTGTCACATCACTAGGTATCCACACAGATATCCACAACAGGTTAACACAGTATAAAGCTTTATATATATATATATAAAGAGATGATACAGTGGGCACCATTTGTGGGCACCTTGTGGGCACCGGGGTGACGTGGCACTTCCTGGTGCTGTCACGTCACCTCGGTGCCCACAAATGGTGCACACTGTATCAAATTTGATATATATATATAAATGTATGTTACTAACTATATTTTTAAGAAAAGTTCAATAAACTTATAGCATATCCCAGTTAAGATTCCAAATTTGACATATAGTTTTGAGAAGAACTCAACTATAACAAAATTTTCTTAGATAAAAATGAGATATATTAAATATAATAAAATTTGTTTGATCATCATATTATTAAAGATACATTTGAAAATAAAATCAAGTATTGATTATCGTAATTATTTCCTTTGTAGAAAATTCTTGGTTCCTATTTGACTTCAAATCGGTTCACATGGTGCCGACTCCAAATCATTGGTGTAGTAGCATGAATGGGTTTCATAAATTGCAATTTGCAACGATGATATTTAGATTATTGGTGCTTGCTTTCATTTTCATCCATATGTCTTGCATTTGACCATGCCCGACATTGAGAAATTATCCATCAATCTCTCTCTATCTCTCAAGGTATTCATGAATCTCTTAATTATCGTGTATAGTGTTGTTGAGATACTACTGATGGTGTAGAAAGAATTAAAGTGTTATTATGTGGGAGCATTTATATAATCATTTAAATTACCATTTGGTTCTTTTCTCGATATACTGGATATGATATGAATGAGACTGCAATTAAATAAAATATTTATATTGGATGTAGTGATGAAAATGGGGCCAGCTCATGATCCCCACCCAACCCTCGTCCCCCAAAATTAATGAAGGATTCTCAACGGCCCATGAGAATAACGGGAACATGAATCTTCAACCCTGTTTGAATACATTAAATATTCTGAACATAGCTCAGAGCAACAAATCTGTCGGTTCTCACCAGGGATAGCAATTTCTCCCGTGAGTTTGGAGGCTTGTGGGAAAACCAAAATGAGACGGGTATGAGAAATATTTTATATCTCCGAATCAAATGGGGATATGAATGGTAATAGCACCCCATCCCCGAAATCCCCGAACCCGCCCCGATCATATGTGTGTGTATATATATATATATAATAAAATAATACTACTATTATTATTTAATAAACAAACATATTACTATTATTATTTCATACATATTTAGACGAATAACAACTTCCAAACTACGTAATAATCTAATAATATTTATATGCATATATATATTATTCTTTAATAATATATTATTGAATAATAATAATATGTAATAATATATATATAATATCCGATATATAGAAATATGTATGTATTAATAATATAGATTAATAAATAATATATATATAATATTAGAGGCGGGGATGGGGATCCCCGTCCCCGAACCGATCCCCACGGGGATGGGGATGGGGATCCCCGAATTATTCGGGGGCGGGATATCCCTAGTTCTCACCAGAATAGATCAAAAATATGAGCTCCATACGAGCTACATTGCACAATAGTACCAGATAGCTTGCGCAATCTCAATACATATCGCACCCTTCCAACTCAGCATAGGATGCTCTATTCAGATTACTATTCAGATTACGAAATCCAAATCAGTTCGCGACGCTCTCAAATCGCAATACATATACTTGAACCAGCTCACGATAGTCAATCAGCTTACGATGGTCAACTCAGCTCACGACTGCTGATTCTCACTAAACGATTAACTTTCTAAACTGATCCTAACACACAACTTCCAGCACACCCCAGACGAAACTCAAATCAACCCGCAATAACAGTTCCGCACGGACCCCATCAGCTCGCGCCTAAGCTGATCCTTGCCAACTATGATACTTCCAATAGCTAAACCTCGGCTAATACTCCACTAACCCGATCCGATAAAGCTACTAATGACTTCGGCTAATTACAGTCCTCACAACTTGACAATATGAAGCTCTAATCTGAAAGCTGCAAAAGCTCTAAGCTGAAAGTTGTATCAAGATCTTGTAAGCTGTTCATTTCTCTGATATGCTCTTGATCTGTTCAGCTCTAAGCTGATTCGTTCTACTTCGAAGCTCCACTAGATCTCTTATGCTCTTTAAACGAACCAGACTCTATAATTTGTTTTTTAAAAACATGTGCGGAATACTTCAACTTAAGTATGGCTCGTTCCCTTTAAAAGCATTTCTAACTCATTTTCTCCAAAAATACTTTAAGCATAAATAAATGAATATTTAAAAACGTTAAATCATTCAAACGGAATAAAAATCAACTGAGTAAAAGATTGAAAGTAAATGATTAAAACCAACATCTAAAACTGTATCATCTCAAAACATAACATCGCTGCGGTCAAGGGGTACTGCTGCAACATACGCTCAGATGTCCTCACCGTCAGTCGATGTAAACTCAACAGGGTCATCACCTGCACCATTTAAACCTAGTAAGCCTAGAGGCTCAGCATGCTCTATCATATATCATAACAAAGTACATAAATAGCATGCAAGCACGTGCTTGTAATAACATAACGTTAAAAACATGAATGCGTGCATATTCTTAAAAACATTGCTTCATACATTTTCATATCGTACATACGTAACATAAACGTACATAAGGCATGACATAGCATAACATGAAAAACGTATGAGTCGTATCAGTGAATGTGAGCGGGCGTGTGACTGATTAATCGAAATAACCAATGTACATGGCAGTGTGGTTCAACCGATCTCGAGCCCGGATCCCTATATGTCACACCTCTATGCTTGCCACTTTACCATGTCGTGATCACATAGATTCATATGCTCAATAATCATACATTAAAACAGGGGATCCCCGGGCCCGGCTAGCTCCCATCATTAAACTTTGCCACATCACTTCAATCCCTCGTGTTTTATCTTAAAAGAGACATGCCTGATCGTTTCATAAAATCTCATGATGCGTGCATTTCTTAAAATCATGCAATTTAAAACTTAGCCCGTCAATGTATATTTAATCATTTCCTTTAAAACATTTGCGTATATAGAATACTACATATATAATTAAATATATACTTACGGGCTTCTACATTTTTCTACTTCGGTCAAGGACTGATTCAGGAGTCCGGCCCACTACTTCTAGACTAAACACCACGCTTAACTTAGTCGATGAAACGAATGTCCATCCCTTTTTAGAAATTTTTACCTATTTTTTTTTTAAATTTTGACTTCTTAAAATTAAGGCTAATTGTAACTAATTAAATCAATTTTGACTTCTTAAAATCAATTTGGACATATTAAAATCGATTTTGACCCAAAAAGTCGATTTTGACCAAAAGACCGATTTTGACCAAATTAAATCCCAAAGAATCGATTTTGACTTAATTAAAATTCCAAAGGCCCCAATTTTGATTGAAAACTTAAAAATAAGCACAACTTTAATTAAAATTTTGACACAATTTTAAAATCTGGCTATTTTCTTTAAAATTGGACCTTTGACTTAAAATTAAAATAACAGGTCCATAATTAAAATAACTCGGACCAAATTTAAAATATTTTGACTCGAGACTCGGCTAATCGACTCGGTCCAACCGAACAACCAAACCGGTTCAATTGAACCAAACCAACCACCAAAAACCCTACTCGCATGCAATGTTCACCTCGACGCCGTCGCGACCAGCCGCCACAAACACACGTCGACCTTTCTCCCTGCTCCGGCCACCCTGGCCTGAGCCCCACCGTCTGGACCACCCTCAGGTCCAGCCAGTCCCATAGGAACCAACCACGGCCCCAACCGTGCACCACACCTCACGAACGAAGCACCTGAATCGGGCAGCCCACCCAAGGCGTGTGATACCGTGCGGCCGCACGTCAAGTCCTGATCCAACCATGATCTAGCCAACTTATCATCATCTATGGACCACCATGATCCTCCTAGGACCCTCACTCATCGATCTAGCCATGACCCATGACCCCTGGACCTTTCACAAACCGCAACAACATGAGATAAAGTCGAGAAACGTGAAAGCACTTTCGTGTCATGCATGAAACTTGAACAAGGAGATATAGATCTAGATAAAACACATTCAATTCACACCAATTTTCATGAAAAAAGTCTAATATAGTTTCAATGGTGAGAAAAGAAGTTGATATCACATGCCTGGTTTGGTTGGAGTAGAGTTTTGCGAGTTACCGACGTTGTAGACGCGAGATCGGGGCACCATCGGATTTGGATCTCCAAGCTTCACCAAGAATGGAGGAATTTCGAATTTTTTGTGTTGTAAGGGAAGGGGAGGACGGATGGTTGATGATCTAGGGCTAGATTGTGGTTAAGTTTGGTGTTTAGAAATAATACCATGTGACATAATTGACCCCTATCATTCAATTAAGTATAAGAAGTGGAAAAAGACATGCTAGCCCATCTCTTTATTTGAAAAAAATATAATTAGAACTTTATATAGACCATGAAAAGGGTTTGAATTTCGAAATTGAAGTCTCCTCCAAATTTAAAACACCTTAAAATTCAATATACCAGCCCGTATAGGCGAAAAACCGGTTCCCCTCCAATATAATCATAAAAACTCAAATTTTCAGAAATTGTTGCTTAAAATAAAATAATTTCATTCTTAAAAATTCCATAACTTAAAAATCTCAAATTATTTTCATTCCGATCGGCCCTTATCTCGTCCACACGTCTGTAACTCAAGCAGGCTGAAAAATAACACATGCATATCATGCAGCATAAAATCATAAATAAATCATATAAAATGGCATGCAATCATCTAAAAATATTTTTCCCTAGTCATGCACTCATTTCTACGTAGTCAGGAATTTCTAGGCGTTACAGCTCTGATCTGATCTACCACGCTCTGAGATGATTTACGCTTCTGTTCCGAAAGCTAATAAGCTCTGACATGATCTACGACCTTTGACTGATATACACTTCTGAACTGATATAAGGTTCTGAAATGTTCTAAGCTACGCTTGAGCTGTTCTCATCTCTAAACTGAATACTGTGCTCTGATCTGAATGTGTTCTCCCAAATTGATACTTGTTCTTATCTGATTTTTTCTGATCTGATCTTAATCAAAGTCCTGATCTGTTATGTTATGTTCTGTACGGGTTCTTGTATTTTTGTTATCACCAAAGCATAGTAAACTTTTTCCCTTAACAGTTTCTTCTTGAATTATTGAAAATCATACTTGACATAAGTCTGATCATCACGTATAATTGATAAGGACGATTTGAGCGACGTGGCTTCTGTCATCTTCTATAATTCCAATGAAATAGAGCTTGTGGGTGCTACTGGGGGCTAGAAATCATTTGAATCTCTTGAGAAGTAGGATGATCTGAAGAGATTGGAGATCCAACATCAGCCTGAGTTGTCATTGGAAAAGAATATTTTCTCTGTACAGTATTGGCTGCAATAGCCTTTGGAACCTGTTGTTCCTCTTTATTCTCATTTGAAAAATAATCAAAAGACGAAGGCGGACTATTCATCTCCGGATTTTCAGGAGCCGGTTGCTCCTCTATCTAAACTGGAGCTGGGTGCTCCTCTGCATGGTCTGAAGTCCTTTGCTGCAGATCTGGAGCTCTTTGCTCCAAAATTGATTCAGATCGAGTTTCCTCATAGTCAGGAGCCTCGTGCTCAGCTGTTGTCATAGGATATCATCCCTTACTCTGGTTGATCTTGAGTCGATTGCTCAATGTCGTTCACCGATGATGGAGTTTGTCTCTGTTGAAGCTCGCCGCCTGTGACGCCAGGTTCTGGCACGAAGGCGTCCCAAATACAGAACTTTCACGAAACTCTATACAGAGACCATCTTGCGCTCGATATGCCCTATATTGTTCTCCGATCTGTCTCATCTTGGCTTCCAATCGGAAAATGCTCATCAGATCTCGATTGCAGAAGGCATGTTTTTACCAAAATATTTCCAATGCTCTGCCACCATTTTCTGTAGAAACTCCTCGACCATCTTTGAACTAATCAGCGTGCGAGACATGAATGATTAACGATTAATAGGACAATTAATTGGGTTCTAACATCGACCAGATCGGGTGCGAGCTAGACTCCGAGCCTCGACAACTTTGTAATATCATACAACAGGGAGCAGCAGGCATGAGCTGTTCCAGGTATACGTTATTTCTGTAGGGCTTGGCGAACATTTTTGGGTGATAACGGCTGAATAGAGAATCCTGAGCTGACAGAGAGGATA
Organism: Dorcoceras hygrometricum; assembly: GCA_001598015.1. Classification (NCBI taxonomy): domain Eukaryota; kingdom Viridiplantae; phylum Streptophyta; class Magnoliopsida; order Lamiales; family Gesneriaceae; genus Dorcoceras; species Dorcoceras hygrometricum. Next base: position 6,538 of record KV019123.1, on the reverse strand, counting down.
CGAGCTGATTTGAGTTCCTCCAAGCTGGGCGATGTTGAGTTTAGGCAGTGACGTTGATGCGAGCTGACAGTGTAGCAGCTCTGAGCTGTTAGTCGAGGAGTAGCACAGTCTGAGCTGGATTCAGTTTTTTGGATTTGCAGCGTTCAGAGCTGAGTAGCTATAGCTGTTTCTCATGCGTGAGCTGACCAGTGCATAAATAGGTCTGGGCTGTAATCTGTTACTGCTATAGTAGCTGTGAGCTGCCGCAGGCATAATCTGTTGAGAATCTGTTCTGCTGTGCACGCGTGATCTGGTATCACAGTAGCTGTTATCTGCTAGGACCGTGATCTATTGGGACGCAAGATGTTTAGTGGAAGCTTCCTGAGCTTTGTGTCTAAGCTGGTGTCATCTTTGAGATTTGGATGAGAGCTGTTTTGCATAGGCTGGGTATAGTGGGGAGATCTGAGCTGATATGATACCAGTGTAGCTGTAATCTGTCCTGGAAGTGTAAGCTATGTTGGTTCGTAAGCAGCATCGTGTGCGAGGGCTGAGCTGGGAGCATTGTATCCGTGATCTATTGAGCGTGTGTATAAATAGCCCTTGTTGACCCATACTTCGTTAATTTAGACCACACATTCCTTAGCGTCTCCAAGAAGCTCCCGTAGATATTTCCCTAGCCCTAATTACTGTTCACCCGACAGAGTAAATTCCAAATAGCCGGAGTTTGGCCGGCCCATTTGGAACGAGGGTGCAGCGGTTGGAAACCCCTCTTCAAGGCAGATGTTTCCATACCAGTTTGGAGTCAAGAGGAGGTCGGACAAAGGAGATCGCCGTGAAGATGTGCGAGTTGAGTTTCGTGATTTCGGACTGGGTTTGAGCTTCAGTCCAGGTAATGGTTTTTGCTAGCATTGGTTTATGTTTCTAGCGCTTTCCTTTGAGCTGAATAGGGATCTGTTGTAGCCGTAGTTGTTCTGGACTGTTAGGCCATCAACCGTGAGTGTGTAAGCTTAGGCATTGCTGATGTTGGAATAGCGGTGGCGGATCCGGATCCCGTATCCCGGCGGCGCAGCGGAAGTTTAAAATTAGTTCCGGGAAACGCTCAATACAATAAATTCAGCACTATAAACCATTCATAGGGCGTTTCTCGGGGTGTTACCTTGCTGGCGACAGGCACCTGGCTCCAACCAGAATCACAGGGAGACTGGCTCTTCACGGTAGGCGGCGGTAGATTCGTCCAATCAAGTCCACGACCGGAAGCAAGGTTCCTTCGTCAGCCTGCACTAGAAGGCCTGACGAGATCAGCACGAACGGAAAGCTCCTCGAAACGGTGATCGAAACAAGTCCGATCAACGTGCGGCGGGCAGCGGCGCTTGGGCGGCAACCGGCGGCGGCGTGGGGCTTTGGAGGAGAGGGGGCGGCCGAGAGAGAGCTCTAGGGTTTAGGGTGTGTATTTTGTTGTTTGTTATTATGTTTGATGAAGCCCTAGTCTAGTATAAGTAGACTAGTGGTGGACTTGGACCGGCCCAACGGGTCCGGGTCCAAATGACGATATCCATCACCGCGACTTCATCGTAACTCCGATCGCCGATCAGATCGGACCGATCGACTCAGTTTTCAAAACTGAATATTATGATGTGAAAAAAAGTTTTTCAGATCATTTAATTGCAATTTAGTCCTCCAACTTTTGGAAATTGCAATTTGACCCCTGTTGACTTTTAGGAAGTCGCACTCCCTAAAATTTCTCCTCCTATGCTCAACACATTGAGCTCAGTTTCCGTGCGGGAATCTTGAATCCAGTACTTGTGTGACCCTCAATGGTTCAGGGATACAGCTAGCCGTGAGCCCACAACCATTGTGGCTCCGATATCGCAATATCGGACTTGCCCATCGGATCATGGTAAAGCGCCTAGAAAAATCGCCCCATGATCCCCTAGGTATCACTGATAGTGCCTGCAAGAACCATCTGGTCGTGGTTAGCGTACAGTAAGGTCCTTTCAATCCATATATCCCGATCAGATCAACGACCATTGGTAAATCGAGAGTCGCTAGAGATCCGATAGCTATGCATACATCTTGGAGATCGAATAGTGACATCGTGAGTGTAACTAGGTAAACCTGTTGGGGATCCGGATCCGCCCCCCGGCGAGGCAGCGGAAGAACATAGAATAAAAGCCGGGAGACGATCAATACGAAAAATTCAATAACAATTATTGACATACATAGGGGGTTCAAAACCACTACCTTGCTGGCACTTGTGCCTGGCTCCAACCGTAGTTACAATAACGTCGGCTCTTCTCGGTAGACTGCGGTAGATATCGCCAATCCGGTCCACGACCAGAACTGAGACTCCTTTGTCAGCCTGCACTAGAAGCACTGACAAATTCTGCACGAACGGATTCTCCTCGTCGAATTAGCCGGAACGAATTCCGGCAACTCGAGGCGGCGGCGGCG
>KV019122.1:0-17923 GCA_001598015.1 Dorcoceras hygrometricum | reverse complement strand
GTAGACATGAATCAGCAGCGAAGCAGTTGACGATTTACGAAGAGTTATCAAAGCTGGATGTCAACTGTTGAGCTCAAATTCAAATGGCGAAAACGACAAGAAGCCTGCAAAAGAAAAGGACACAAGGACTATTCCCTGTCGGTACTTTACAGAACACCAATGAACGGGAAGAATTTTGTGTCCAACGGGATTAATTTGAACAGAGGCTATATATGCGAAGGCAACGCCATTGAAGAAGAATGACGAAAACAGACGACGATGTTGGTGCGACTACAGCGCTGTTGCAGAAATACATTGATTACACAGTGCACCAACAGAGGGAAAATGAAAAGAAAGACGAAGCAATCGACCGCCATTAGAGAGGAGCTTTCATGAGAGTCGATTGCTGAGTTTTAATTAGCTTGTGTAGGGCTTTTCCCTAGTGTGTGAGAAACAGAGAGTTGAGAGCTTCATTGTAACAATCTCACACACAGAGATTCTTTCGCATCCTTTGGTGAATGAATCTCAAAACGTTTCAAACAGTCCCGTCCAAGCACGATGATGTTAAACTCATGTGTATGTAGTTAGTCACACAGTTGCGGCTGGTGTGCATTTGTGGAGTCTAGGAGTTCTCACAGCTGCTGGTTGTGGGATCGGGTCTGTACACGAGTTGTAAGATCAAATCTTCTAGTGATACCTTCCGAGGTGGAAGAAGGGGAGATGTAGGACATTGATGTCCGAACTTCCAGAAACAAACCTGCTGAGTATCGTGTTCTTTATTCATTCAGCATTGCACATTTACTTTAGCATAACTCAGCATAACACGTTTACAGTTCAGCACTTGCCTATATCTTAGCATCGCATACAGTTAGCACACAAGAACTTGCAAGTCTCGAACAGATTTATGTTGTACATAAATATATTTGAGTTGTTTTAAAATATAGGATTCAGTTCTGGTATTTTCCGCATGATTTTTAAATCATACAAGATCTGTCTCCGGTGCTCTTCGTGATTTTTTAGTGTTCAAGAACATTGAGCTATTGCAGCTCCGTATTAGCAGTGCAAAAGTTTTAATCGCTCATTTTAAGACAGCGGCTGCTAAGTTCCTTTGATATACAGGGACCATCAATTGGTATCAGAGCGGTTGTTCTTGAACGAGCACTAATTTTAAAACTCATGTGCTATGTTTTTAAAGTTTTGTGTAAATCAAAAAGGGAGAGATTGATGGATCTGTTTTGACAGATCCTGATTAAGTTTTGAATTACACAAAACCTGTTATTGTGTTTCTAACAATTCCACTTGAGTGTACAGATTCTAGCTATCAAAGAAGATGATGAACAGTCGAAGAATCTGTCCAGCCGATGGTTCACAATATAAAGATCAGCAGTTGGTTTGGTGCATACATTTAGACGGCAGCTGGATTAGAAATGGAGACGTCCAAATTTGAATCAGTTGTTCGTAACCAACTGGAACAAAGTGAACCAGCTGGAATGATAACAACCAGCTGCAAGCGCTAAAGAGAAAAGATGAACCAGCTGGTACATGAGTTGAGAAGTCTGCTGGAGAAATAGATTGAAGAAGAAGATTCCAGTCGCAATTATAAGTACTGTTGACGAATATGTTGACAGTCGCTATTCAAGAAGCTAAGAAGAATCGCAAGCTGGAGCTGGAACGATAAAGATCAGAAGATGCGCCAAGCGTAGATGACATCAGCAGTGACGTCATCATTCAGCAGGAAGCTACAGTGATCAGCAGGAAGCTATCAACAGATGAGAAGAGAAGCGAAAGAAAGAAGCGACGTCGTAGAGGAGGAAATCCAGTCGCAAGCTACTGTTCACCAGCAGTTGGTACTTGGAGATAGCGATAGCAAAACGATGTCGTTTACATAAGTTGATACGACAGCGTTTTGCTCTTGCGCTAAAGATTCAGAAGATGCTCTTTGCGATGATAACCAGCAGTCGCAAGAAACCAGCAGGCAGCTACAGTACATCCAGACGAGAGCTTCAGCGTTATATTTAACCAGTCGAGGATGCATAGCAAACGATGTCGTTTGAATAAGTTGATACGACATCATTTGATCTACCAGTCGTTGGGAAATCCAGTCGCAAGCATTTGAAACCAACGACTGGACAATCAGCTGGAAGCATATGTTTAACACCAGCTGGACATCCAGACGCAAGCAACAGCACATCCAATCGAGAGTCTCAATGAACCAACTGTTGCTTTGCATCCAGTCGCAAGATTTATCCAGTCGAGAGCTACAGTGGATCCAGTCGAAGGCTACAGTGCTTTGCATATCCAGACGACAAAGAATTCAGCAGAAGCGCAAAGCAGTAGTAGACATGAATCAGCAGCGAAGCAGTTGACGATTTACGAAGAGTTATGAAAGCTGGATGTCAACTGTTGAGCTCAATTCAAATGGCGAAAATGACAAGAAGCCTGCAAAAGAAAAGGACACAAGTACTATTCCCTGTCGGTACTTTACAGAACACCAATGAACGGGAAGAATTTTGTGTCCAAAGTAATTTGAACAGAGGCTATATATGCGAAGGCAACGCCATTGAAGAAGAATGACGAAAACAGACGACGATGTTGGTGCGACTACAGCACTGTTGCAGAAATACATTGATTACACAGTGCACCAACAGAGGGAAAATGAAAAGAAAGACGAAGCAATCGACCGCCATTAGAGAGGAGCTTTCACGAGAGTCGATTGCTGAGTTTTAATTAGCTTGTTTAGGAGCAATTTCCCTAGTGTGTGAGAAACAGAGAGTTGAGAGCTTCATTGTAAAATCTCACACACAGAGATTCATTCACATCCATTGGTGAATGAATCTCAAAACCATTTCACAACAGGTCCCGTCCAAGCACGATGACGTTAAACTTGTGTATGTAGTTAGTCACACAGTTGCGGCTGCTGTGCATTTGTGAAGTCTAAGCTGCTGGTTGTGGGATCGGGTCTGTACACGAGTTGTAAGATCAAATCTTCTAGTGATACCTTCCGAGGTGGAAGAAGGGGAGATGTAGGACATTGAGATCCGAACTTCCAGAAACAAACCTGCTGAGTATCGTGTTATTTATTCATTCAGTATTGCACATTTACGTTAGCATAACTCAGCATAACACGTTTACAGTTCAGCACTTGCCTATATCTTAGCATCGCATACAGTTAGCACACAAGAACTTGCAAGTCTCGAACAGATTTATTTTGTACATAAATCTGTTTGAGTTGTTTTAAAATATAGGATTCAGTTCTGGTATTTTCCGCATGATTTTTAAATCATACCAGATCTGTCTCCGGTGCTCTTCGTGATTTTTTAGTGTTCAAGAACATTGAGCTATTGCAGCTCCGTATTAGCAGCGCAAAATTTTTAATCGCTCATTTTAAGACAGCGGCTGCTAAGTTCCTTTGATAAACAGGGACCATCGTTACGATCTGTTCTGCGAGCTCTAAACTGATTCGAGTGCTCTGTTCTATTTTAGTGCACGATCTAGCCTGAACCCCCGAGCTGATCAGGGCAGGCATGCTGATCTGCGTACTCTAAACTGAGACCAGTACTCTGCATTGTGTTATTGAGCGATCTGGTCCGAATCTCGAGCTGATCTGGATAGACGTGCTGACCTGAGTACTGTGAACTGAGAGGACAATGAGAGGAGCTTAAAATGATGAATTTAAGTTATTTTATGATGTTTGAGCGGTTTTTAAGAAGTTTTGTTAGGACCGATTAAAGACTTAACAGCGCTGATATTGAAAAATAAAAAATTTTGTGCTGCTATAATGAGGTGAAATACCTCGGGTTCTTGAACATAAAACAGAGCACCGGAGACAGATCTGGTATGTAATAAAAACATGAGGAAAACACCAGAACCTTATCCTAAATTTTAAAATGACTCGGCGCAAAACAGATTTCTGTAAACATAAATCTGTTCGACTTACTGTGTGTGCAATAATATATGCGTGCGTGCTAAATAAGTGCATATGCGGAATGAATAACAAAATACAATACACAGCTTATTTGTTTTATGGAAGTTCGGACATCAATGTCCTACGTCTCCCCTTCTTCCTCCTCGGAAGGTTCCACTAGAAGATTTGATCTACACATCGTGTACAGACCCGATCTCGCAACCAGCAGCTGCGAGAACTCCTAGACTCCACCAGACCTCTGCTGTCACTCACTTGTTTTACGCCTATGTGAGAAAGGATACAAACACAGAGTTTAACGTCGTCGTGCTTGGACGGGATCTGATTTTGTATTGGGTTTGAGATTCATTCACTATACAATTTCGCTCAACTCTCATGAATGTGAATGAATCTCTGTGTTTGTGAGATTTACAGTGTAAGCATAAATCTCGTAAAAATTAAGTCTCACACACTAGGGAAATGCTCTACAAAAGCTGATTGAGACTCAGCAGTAGACACTCGTTATGCTATCCTCTCTAATGGCGGTCTACTGCTTTGTCTCCAATATTCTTCCCTCTGTATTTTGCACTCTGTCAAAATCTTCACGAAATCATCACCAGTATTCAACAGTGCTTCTTGTATTTATATGGATTCCCCCAAATATGGCCGTTAGATTAAATCAAATCCATTCTGCGCTTGTCAAGGCCAATTTGTCTTATTCCCAATTTGTGCAACCATCCTCTGTATATTGTACTATTTCCCAGAATAGTACAAATCTTGTCCCCTTGATTTAATGCAATTTGCACGACTCAATTCAGCCATTGATTCTCTCCATCTTGAGCGTTGATTGCATCCCAACAGCTGAATGTGCTCCAACAAATTGTTCAACAGCTGTTCGCTCAGCTGTTGTCTTTTCTTCGTCACAACACTTCGCGCAACAGCTGGTTCACCTTCATTGCAATTTCTGGGAAGAGGTTCTCTCGACTGGTTGTCCAGACGCTGGTCTTAAAACAGGGTGAAATGATGTGCTTGCGTCTGGTTGTACAGCTGGTGGTAACGATACCATTTGAAAGTCTGTGCTTGCAGCTGGTACACCAGTCGCTGGTCTTGAAGTGCTTGCGGCTGGATCACTGTAGATTGCGTCTGGATTACCCAACCACTGGTTAGTTCAAACGCCACCGTTTTAACTTATCCAAACGACATCGTTTGCTATACATCCTCGACTGGTTAAATAACACTGTAGCTCTCGTCTGGATGAACAAACTACTGTAGCTACCTGCTGGTTGTTACCATCACAAAATACATCGCCTGAACCTTAGCGCGAAGGAAAAATGCTGTCGTATTCATTTATCCAAACAACATCGTTTTGCTATCGCTAACTTCAAGTACCATCGACTGGTTGTACTGTAGCTAGCGACTGGACATATACTGTAGCTTACTGCTGAAAGCATCTTCCACGTCGCCTTTGATCTTCTCGTCTGTTAACAGCTTATTCTTAGCACTACGTCTGATCCAGCTGCTGATTGTGATGACATCACTGCTGACATCATCATTGCTGATTCCAGAAAGTTGTCTGCTGATATTGCTGAAGTCATAGTTTCTGGTCACAGCTCCCTTCAATAGCAATGCTGACATCATCATTGCTGATACCAGCTTTTCTTATTAATAGAACTTCAATAGCAATGCTGACGTCTTCTTTGCTAAAACCAGATCTTCTTTAGTTCTTAACAACCTCGTCAACATTGACTCTTTGCACGGTATCTGTTGACAGCAACTTCAACAGTAACCTGCTCTTTCAACAATTCAGCAACTGATTGAACTCCACGTAAGCGAAGCTGTCCATGCAGGACTCCACGTAAGGTTATCTGTCCATTCATGACGCAACGTAAGCAAAGCTGATAAACTTCTTTTCTTCATCAGCAGCCTCAACTACTTTGTAGCGTTCCAACTGTTATCAGATTTCTCCTCTTTTGGCATCTCTTTTCAGTTTCTCTTTTAACTTCTTTCCAACAGCTTCTGAATGCTTCTTTTCACTATTGAATCTTCTTCATCAACCTTCTTCAACAGACATCTTCAACAGAAAGCTTCTCTAACAGATTTCTTACTGATATCATCTGCACACTTCGTAGAATTGTTAGAAACACAATAATAAGTTTTGTGTAATTAAAAATTCAATCAGGATCTGTTGACACAGATCCATCAATCTTTCCATTTTTGATTTACACAAAACTTTAAATAACAAATGCATGATCTAACAATTCTCTCCCTTTTTGTGGGAATCGAAAAGAGGTCGAAAGCTGGTCTTCTCGAAATTTTAAATCAAAGCTCTCCCTACACTGTCACAACAAAAACAACGTGACAACAGGAATTTTAAATTTTGGAAATCGAAAAGCATTTTGGGAACAACCATATGCAACAATATGCTATGATTTGAAAAAGACGATTGAAAAAAAACTGAAGCTGATGCATAAACAGATAGCTCACTCTCCCTGTCTTTTATAACATCAGCAGCTGAAATATCTGCATACCAGAAGGTTTGAAAATTTTTTCAGAGAACTTTATTTCAAATAAGAACATGTGCTACTGAGTCACTCACATATGAAGAATCAGAAAGAAAATGTGACAGCAAAAGCTTAGATTTTCTTTCATTTCTCCTATTTCGTCCCATGTGCTGTCATCGAGCCTTGCTCCAGGTGAACTTATAGCCCAACCGAAATAGGATCTTGGAATCCACACGGAACTCGCGCATTCCATGTCAGCTCGACAAAAGAAAATAGTTCTATATATAAAACAAATCATTTTCATCTGACCTTCATAATATAAGCTTCTCAAAAATATTTAAAACATTTACATAGCACAAACAGATAGCACATGTGTTTTAAAGAATGCTCGTTCAAGAACAACCTGCTCTGATACCACTTGTTAGGACCGAAGGATCAGATCTCACGCACTAAACAAAAGTAAACAACAATACAAGGGAGGGGGCCGATAGATCTGATCCTACAAATAAAAAAATAAAGCGCAATGCTTCGGTTCTTGAACATATAATAGAGCACCGGAGATATATCTTGTATGAATTAAAATCATGCGGAAAACACCATAACTGAATCCTAATATTTTAAAACAACTTTGCGCAAACAGATTTCTGTAAAATCAGCATGTGAAATCTGTTTGCTATGTGCTAGTGTGACTTCTGTTATGCGTGCTAAATTAAATGCAAGTGCTGAATGAATAACAGAATACAATACACAATCGATTTGTTTCTGGAAGTTCGGACTTCAATGTCCTACGTCTCCCCTTCTTCCTCCTCGGAAGGTTCCACTAGAAGATTTGATCTACACATCGTGTACAGACCCGATCCCACAACCAGCAGCTGCAAGAAATCCTAGACTCCACCAGCCCTCGGCTATCACTCATTTGTTTTACGCCTATGTGAGAAAGGCTACAAACACAGTGTTTAACGCCGTCGTGCTTGGACGGGATCTGATTTTGTATTGGGTTTGAGATTCATTCACTATACAATTTCTCTCAACTCTCATGAATGTGAATGAATCTCTGTGTGTGTGAGATTTACAGTGTAAGCACAACTCTCGTAAAAATTAAGTCTCACACACTAGGGAAATGCTCTACAAAAGCTGATTGAGACTCAGCAGTAGACACTCGTTATGCTCTCCTCTCTAATGGCAGTCTACTGCTTTGTCTCCAATATTCTTCCCTCTGTATTTTGCACTTTGTCAAAATCTTCACGAAATCATCACCAGTATTCAACAGTGCTTCTTGTAATTATATCGGATTCCCCCAAATATGGCCTTAGATTAATTCAAATCCATTATGCGCTTGTCAAGGCCAATTGTCTTCTTCCCAATTTGTGCAACCATCCTCTATTTCCCAGAATAGTACAAATCTTGTCCCCTTGATTTAAGGAAATTTGCACGACTCAATTTCAGCCATTGATTCTCTCCATCTTGAGCGTTGATTGCATCTCAACAGCTGAATGTGCTCCAACAAATTGTTCAACAGCTGTTCGCTCAGCTTTTGTCTTTTCTTCGTCACAACACTTCGCGCAACAGCTGGTTCACCTTCATTGCAATAGCTGGGAAGAGGTGCTCTCGACTGGTTGTCCAGACGCTGGTCTTAAAACCGGGTGAAATGATGTGCTTGCGTCTGGTTGTCCAGCTGGTGGTAACGATACCATTTTAAAGTCTGTGCTTGTAGCTGGTACACAAGTCGTTGGTCTTGAAGTTCTTGCGGCTGGATCACTGTAGCTTGCATCTGGATTACCCAATGACTGGTTAGTTCAAACGCCGCCGTTTTAACTTATCCAAACGACATCGTTTGCTCTACATCCTCGACTGGTTAAATAACACTGTAGCTCTCTTCTGGATGAAAAAACTACTATAGCTACTTGCTGGTTATTACCATCACAAAATCCATCGACTGAACCTTAGTGCGAAGGCAAAACGCTGTCGTATTCATTTATCCAAAAGACATCGTTTGCTATCGCTAACTTCAAGTACCATCGACTGGTTGTACTGTAGCTAGCGACTGGATATATACTGTAGCTTACTGCTGAAAGCAACTTCCACTTTGCCTTTGATATTCTCGTCTGTTAACAGCTTCTTCTTAGCACTACGTCTGATCCAGCTGCTGATTGTGATGACATCACTGCTGACATCATCATTGCTGATTCCAGAAAGTTGTCTGCTGATATTGCTGACGTCATAGTTTCTGGTCACAGCTCCCTTCAATAGCAATGCTGACGTCATCATTGCTGATACCAGCTTTTATTAACAATAGAACTTCAATAGCAATGCTGACGTCTTCTTTGCTGAAACCAGATCTTCTATACTTCTTAACAACCTCGTCAACAGTGACTCTTCGCACGGTATCTGTTGACAGCAACTTCAACAGTAACCTGCTCTTTCAACAATTCAGCAACTGATTGAACTCCACGTAAGCGAAGCTGTCCACGCAGGACTCCACGTAAGGTTATCTGTCCATTCATGATGCCACGTAAGCAAAGCTGTCCACATAAGCGAAGCTGATAAACTTCTTTTCTTCATCAGCAGCCTCAACTACTTTGTAGCGTTCCAACTGTTATCAGATTTCTCCTCTTTTTGCATCTCTTTTCAGTTTCTCTTTTAACTTCATTCCAACAGCTTCTGAATGCTTCTTTTCACTATTGAATCTTCTTCATCAACCTTCTTCAACAGACATCTTCAACAGAAAGCTTCTCTAACAGATTTCTTACTGATATCATCTGCACACTTCGTAGAATTGTTAGAAACATAATAATAAGTTTTGTGTAATTAAAAAATTCAATCTGGATCTGTTTCAATCTCTCCCTTTTTTATTTACACAAAACTTTAAATAACAAATGCATGATCTAACAATTCTCTCCCTTTTTGTGGAAATCAAAAAGAGGTCGAAAGCTGGTCTTCTCGAAATTTTAAATCAAAGCTCTCCCTACACTGTCACAACAAATTTAACGTGACAGCAGGAATTTTAAATTTTGGAAATCGAAAAGCATTTTGGGAACAACCATATGCAACAATATGCTATGATTTGAAAAAGACGATTGAAAAAAAACTGAAGCTGATGCATAAACAGATAGCTCACTCTCCCTGTCTTTTATAACATCAGCAGCTGAAATCTCCGCATACCAGAAGGTTTGAAAAAATTTTCAGAGCACTTTAAATATTATTTCAAATAAGAACATGTGCTACTGAGTCACTCACATATGAAGAACCAGAAAGAAAATGTGACAGCAAAAGCTCATATTTTATTTCATTTCTCCTATTTCGTCCCATGTGCTGTCATAGAGCCTCGCTTCAGGTGAACTTATAGCCCAACCAAAATAGGATCTTGGCATCCACACGGAACTCGCGCATTCGGTGTCAGATCGACAAAAGAAAACAGTTCTATATATAAAACAAATCATTTTCATCTGACCTTCATAATATAAGATTCTCAAAAATATTTAAAACATTTTAAAAACATAGCACATGCGTTTTAAAATAAATGCTCGTTCAAGAAGAACCTGCTCTGATACCACTTGTTAGGACCGATTAAAGACTTAACAGCGCTGCTATTGAAAAATAAAAAATTTTCCGCTGCTATAATGAGGTGCATTACCTCGGGTTCTTGAACATAAAACAGAGCATCGGAGACAGATCTGGTATGAAATAAAAACATGCGGAAAACACCAGAACTGAATCCTAAATTTTAAAACGACTCGGCGCAAAATAGATTTATGTAAACAGAAATCTGTTCGACTTACTGTGTGTGTAATAATGTATGCGTGCGTGTTAAATAAGTGCATATGCGGAATGAATAACAGAATACAATACACAGCTTATTTGTTTATGGAAGTTCGGACATCAATGTCCTACGTCTCCCCTTCTTCCTCCTCGGAAGGTTCCACTAGAAGATTTGATCTACACATCGTGTACACATCCGATCCCGCAATCAGCAGCTGCGAGAACTCCTAGACTCCACCAGCCCTCGGCTGTCACTCACTTGTTTTACGCCTATGTGAGAAAGGCTACAAACACAGTGTTTAACGCCGTCGTGCTTGGACGGGATCTGATTTTGTATTGGGTTTGAGATTCATTCACTATACAATTTCTCTCAACTCTCATGAATGTGAATGAATCTCCCCAAATATGGCCGTTAGATTAATTCAAATCCATTATGCGCTTGTCAAGGCCAATTGTCTTCTTAACCATCCTCTGTATATTGTACTATTTCCCAGAATAGTACAAATCTTGTCCCCTTGATTTAAGGCAATTTGCACGACTCAATTTCAGCCATTGATTCTCTCCATCTTGAGCGTTGATTGCATCTCAACAGCTGAATGTGCTCCAACAAATTGTTCAACAGCTGTTCGCTCAGCTGTTGTCTTTTCTTCGTCACAACACTTCGCGCAACAGCTGGTTCACCTTCATTGCAATAGCTGGGAAGAGGTGCTCTCGACTGGTTGTCCAGACGCTGGTCTTAAAACCGGGTGAAATGATGTGCTTGCGTCTGGTTGTCCAGCTGGTGGTAACGATACCATTTTAAAGTCTGTGCTTGTAGCTGGTACACAAGTCGTTGGTCTTGAAGTGCTTGCGGCTGGATCACTGTAGCTTGCGTCTGGATCACCCAATGACTGGTAAGTTCAAACGCCGTCGTTTTAACTTATCCAAACGACATCGTTTGCTATACATCCTCGACTGGTTAAATAACACTGTAGCTCTTGTCTGGATGAACAAACTACTGTAGCTACCTGCTAGTATTACCATCACAAAATCCATCGACTGAACCTTAGTGCGAAGGCAAAACGCTGTCGTATTCATTTATCCAAACGACATCGTTTGCTATCGCTAACTTCAAGTACCATCGATTGGTTGTACTGTAGCTAGCGACTGGATATATACTGTAGCTTACTGCTGAAAGCAACTTCCACTTCGCCTTTGATCTTCTCGTCTGTTAACAGCTTCTTCTTAGCACTACGTCTGATCCAGCTGCTGATTGTGATGACATCACTGCTGATGTCATCATTGCTGATTCCAGAAAGTTGCCTGCTGATATTGCTGACGTCATAGTTTCTGGTCACAGCTCCCTTCAATAGCAATGCTGACGTCATCATTGCTGATACCAGCTTTTCTTAACAATAGAACTTCAATAGCAATGCTGACGTCTTCTTTGCTGAAACCAGATCTTCTTTAATTCTTAACAACCTCGTCAACAGTGACTCTTCGCACGGTATCTGTTGACAGCAACTTCAACAGTAACCTGCTCTTTCAACAATTCAGCAACTGATTGAACTCCACGTACGCGAAGCTGTCCATGCAGGACTCCACGTAAGGTTATCTGTCCATTCATGACGCCACGTAAGCAAAGCTGTCCACATAAGCGAAGCTGATAAACTTCTTTTCTTCATCAGCAGCCTCAACTACTTTGTAGCGTTCCAACTGTTATCAGATTTCTCCTCTTTTTGCATCTCTTTTCAGTTTCTCTTTTAACTTCATTCCAATAGCTTCTGAATGCTTCTTTTCACTATTGAATCTTCTTCATCAACCTTCTTCAACAGACATCAGAAAGCTTCTCTAACAGATTTCTTACTGATATCATCTTCACACTTCGTAGAATTGTTAGAAACACAATAATAAGTTTTGTGTAATTCAAAATTCAATCTGGATCTATTGACACAGATCCATCAAGTTTTATGCATTATGAAGCTTTACAAAAATTTTGAGGAAAAGAAAAATTGTACTGTTGAGGCATGAAATTTATATTGAGGCATGAGGTATGAGGCAGTGATTTTTGAGGCAGAATATAAGCAAAAGCTGAAAATGTTTTGAATGATGGGACTTGGCTGTTGTGTTTCTAATTTGACAGACATGGTGGCCGGTAGACATTCCGTTTGGCCATATCAACATTACGGATATGGTGGCCGGAGACGTTCTGTTTGGCCATATCAACTTGACACGTATTGGGCTTCATAAAAGTACTGGAGTGCCTTTACAATTGATAGGACTGGGCTCCAAAAAAGTATCGGGGTGCCTTTCGAACCTGGTAGCATGGTATTTATATAGCTTGATCAGACGACTTGAGGTTGAGGGACCACAGTCGAGAAACGAAGTTCACTAAAAAATCTTTTTATTTACGAGTTTACTGCCTATGCATGAACTTTAAGGAAAAAGATTTGAGATGATATTTTTCTTATGCATTTAAAGTTTGAGAAAAATTATTTGAGTATAATTATGTTAATGCATGTGCTTGTATTATTTAGTGCTTTTTATCCTTCATTTTGTACTTGATGAACATTTAGGCTCACTACGTTTGATTGGTGTAGATAACGCAGAGACTAAGGCCGAGGGACAGGACCTTTGAGCGGATTGCAGTTTAACTTGGCACATTCCCAGTGACCTAGCATTTTCCGCCTATCTTGAGAGAAATTTTTTTATTTAGACATGAGTTTCAATATGTTATTTTGGTGGAGAAATATTTTTAAAGTTGAGCTTTTTTTAGCACAATTCATTTGATTTATAATGAGTGTTTTCTTCGATTGCTACCACTTTTTGCTAAATCCCTATATATTTTACATTACTGAGTTTTATTTATACAAAAATTTCGCATTTATATTACTAGAAAAAGAAAATAGTTTGAGGGTGTTTCAAGTTTGTAACAGAGCAACGTCCTAGTTTGGGTTGTGCCTGCGGCTGACTGTAGTAAACTCAAGGAATCATGCCTCGAAGTCTGTAATTCTTATCATTTTATTGCCCTAGACGGTAGTTTCTTTTACCTTGATGTGATGCTTATTGATGTTTTGAGATATATTATGTTTATATCATGAGGCTGTACATGTGTACTATTTTACTTGAGTCATGTTGATTTTGGGTAGAGAAAGCTGGTTGTTATACCCCCAGGTGCCTCCCAAACGCCAAGTTACTCCTCCTCCACCACCACCACCCCTGAGCTCCACCGAGAAAGTCTTGGCGGGACTTGAACAGATCCTGAGGCAGAATATCTGCGCCTTCCAAGCAGGAAGGATGGAGCTTCCGTATGAGAAGTTACGGAAGTTAGGCCTCCTGAGTTCATGGGCTCCGCTGATTCGTTCGTTTATAAGAAGTGGGTCAGATCTTTAGAGACCTTCTTCCAGTATATGGGGCTGGAGGAGGCTGCCAGGGTTAGTTGTGCTATTTTCCAGTTGAAGTAGGATGTTGCTCAATGGTGAGAAGGAGCAGAAAATATTGTCGACATGGAAACTCTGGACTGGACCGGATTCAAGAAGCTCTTCTATGACAAGTATTTCACCCAGATGGGCAAGCCAAACTGAAGAAGGAATTCAGGAACCTCCTACAAGGAAATATGACTGTTGTTGAATACGTAAAGAAGTTCGATAGAGGCTGCCATTCTCACCTCTCATTGCTAATGACCTAGCAGAAAAGTTGCAGCACTTCTTAGATGGCTTGAGTCCCACCATACGCAGGGACGTAATGATGGCGGACCCTACAGACTATGCCACCGCACTGACGAGGGCCTTTAGGTCAGAGCAGACGAATGATATACGAGTAGAGGCTCAGAGGAAGAGCCCTTTCCAACTTAGCCTCATCAGCAACCACGGGCCAAGAGACCATTTTCTGGTTCATCGAGGTAGTAAGGCCAATGTTAGTATAAATTCATTTGAGAAGCTACTCCGTTTTGCATGTTGGTAGTGCTCATACTATCAGGGACATCTAGGCTAGAGGCAAAGACAGCTACATCTGGGAGACCAAAAAATCAGCAGGCTCCAAAACCTGGGGTCCCAGTGGAGAGACCCACCTGCCAGACTTGCAGACACCAGCATTAGGGGAAGCGCTAATGGGAGCTGGAGTCCGTTTCATGTGCAAACAGCCAGGACACCTGTTTTTCCAGTGCCCATAGTTAAAGCAGCCTCCTACGGAGAGAGTGTATGTGATGTAGGCAGAGGAGGCTGACCCGGACACTAAGCTGATCACAGGTAACCCTACGTTCTACATTCCGAATTTTGAGAAACTCGAGGAAGTAGAATTGTGGTATTTATTGATTAGGGTTCATTGTGGGTTGTGAATAGTAAGATTATTGTTTCATGCATGCGTAATATATATTGTAGGTAGAGTAGTTATATTATGAGT
Organism: Dorcoceras hygrometricum; assembly: GCA_001598015.1. Classification (NCBI taxonomy): domain Eukaryota; kingdom Viridiplantae; phylum Streptophyta; class Magnoliopsida; order Lamiales; family Gesneriaceae; genus Dorcoceras; species Dorcoceras hygrometricum. Next base: position 3,403 of record KV019122.1, on the reverse strand, counting down.
AGCCACCAGAGCTCTATTCGACTCAGGTGCGACACATTCCTTTATTTCAGAGAAGTTTGTGCGAAGGATTGTCATTGCTCAAGAGAGTCTGTCGGAGCAATTATTAATGACGATTTCTATCGAGAGAGGAGTTGCGTACAACCAACATCATCCGAAATCCTAAGATGATGCTACAGGACTGTACAGTGTTTGTAGATTTGATCGTATTCTCGATGCCAAAGTTTGATATCATACTCGGGATGGACTGGTTGTCTAGATACTAGGTAGTGATTGACTTCCAGGATAGAACAGTGCGGTTTAGATCCCCTGCAGGGGAGTCATTTGTTTTCACGACAGCGTGATGCATGAGGAAGCCTCGTCATATCATTCTTACAGATGAGGAAGCTCATTGATAGTTGTTGTCCATCTTTCTTAGCCAGAATTATGGTGACTACCTTATCGGAGGATCCGTCGTTTTCAGACGTGGATGTAGTACGAGAGTACACCGACGTTTTTACCGAGGACATTGCTGGAGTTCCACCGGAGCAAGAGGTGGAGTTTTCTATTGAGTTGCTTCCAGGTACTGTGCCTATCTCTAAGGCACCGTATTGTCTTGATCTTACCGAGATGAAAGAATTAAAGGAGCAGATTCAGGAGCTACTAGACAAGGGGTTCATTCACCCTAATGTTTCCCCATGGGGCACACCGGTGCTTTTTGTGAAGAAGAAAGATGGTAGTATGTGACTCTGAATTGACTGCAGAGAGTTGAACATAGTGACTATCAAGAATAAGTACCCATTTCCTCGAGTGGAGGATCTATTTGATCAGTTGCAGGGAGCTTCGATATTTTCCAAGATAGGCCTTTGCTCTGGCTACCATCAGCTAAAGGTGAGGGAATCAGATGTGCATAAAACGGTGTTTAGGACTCGCTATGGCCATTACGAGTTCTTGGTGATGCCCTTTGGATTGACTAATGCACCTTCATGGATCTCATGAATCGAGTATTTCAGCCGTACCTTGATCAGTTTGTCATCGTATTCATTGATTATATTCTCATCTATTCGAGGAGTAGGAAGGAGCACAGTCAGCATCTGCGGACAATCTTAGGAGTTCTGAGAGAGAGGAAACTATGTGCGAAATTCAGCAAGTGTGAATTCTGGTTGGAGAGAGTGACCTTCCTTGGTCACATTATTTCTAGCAGAGGAGTGGAAGTTGATCCATCCAAGGTGGAGGCATTAGAGTGGGCACTGCCAAAGAATGCCTCTGAGATCCGTAGTTTTCTTGGATTGGAAGGATACTATCGGAAGTTCATAAAGGGCTTTTACTCTATTGCGGTACCCCTGACTGCACGGACGAAAAAGAATGCCAAGTATATATGGAGCCCGGAGTGCCAGCATAGTTTTGATACCTTGAAGAAAGCCCTCATATCAGCACCTGTCTTAGCTATGCCGTCAGCTCAAGGTGATTTCGGGATCTAAACCGATGCATCTAAGCTAGGCCTAGGTGCAGTATTGATGCAGAATGACCGAGTTATAGCTTATGCCTCTAGAGAGCTGAAAGTGCACGAGAGGATTACCCGACGCATGATCTAGAGCTAGCAGCAGTCATTTTTGCACTCAACATTTGGAGGCATTACCTATATGAAGAGAAGAGCAAGATATTCACCGACCACAATGTTTGCGCAGCGGCGGATCCGAATCCCGCTCCCAGGGAGCAGTGGAAGCTTAAAAAATAAATTTTCCCGGGAATGGTCAATACATGATAAAATATAAAACTAAACATACGAAGGATGTTTAGAGTATTTACCTTTGGCGACTACGCGCCCAGCTCCGACTATTCCGATTTTACGCGGCAATAGCACTTCAACGATTGAAAAGCTCCAATGAACGCCCAATCCAGTCCATAATCAGAATCTCAATTCCTTCACTGGTCTGCACTAGAAAACCAGTGAAGATTTCAAGAACGGAATCTTCACGCCGATACGGTCGGAACAAATTCCAAAGTCGGTGGCTTGTCGGCGGCGGCGACGACGCCGGAGGAGGAGAGTGTGAGGGGGAGGGGAGTTGTGGGGGAGTTGTCAATACAACTTGGTACAAATGAAAATTTCCCCTATTTATAGATATTTCATGGGCTTAAACCATGTTAATAGTGTTAGAGTAGGTGCCTAACTAGCCAACTTGTGACGTGTGGGCTCTTGTTGACTCTCTGTAAAACGATCTTTATTTATGAAATTCGCATTCTTTTATGGTATTCTTTATCTTCATTATTATTATTACAATTGTTGGATAAAAACCTTGAATGCACTATAGTATATGTTAGATGTGATAGTGGATTTGATGGCTATCATGAAACACATCTAATAGTCACTGTGTATTCTAAACATGTTCCTAGTCAATTGGGCCGTCTAAAAGAGGATAACAGCCGCTCGAGCTTGAGACTAGCATCTGCGATGTGAAGTACTAGTGGAGTTGGTAGAGAACATAGTGATGTTCTAAACATGCATATGGATAGTGACCTGGTTATCTATCGAACTATCCTCTTAGGACTTTCCAAGTGGTTACCATTTATCGAGTGGATTAAGTCCGAGGTCGTGGTTGTACAGATTAGCCATTTTTACTCGAAAAGTCATTGAGATTCTACATGATAGGTGTCTCTCTTTGACCCGTTTACTGACTCAGTTGGGGTCATCAGATGGCGGGATTGGGTGAGGTCCCGATGCATGATAGTGACCTGGTTATCTATCGAACTATCCTCTTAGGTACTTCCTAAGTGGTTACCATTTATCGAGTGGATTAAGTCCGAGGTCGTGGTTGTACAGATTAGCCATTTTTACTCGAAAAGTCATTGAGATTCTACATGATAGGTGTCTCTCTTTGACCCGTTTACTGACTCAGTTGGGGTCATCAGATGGCGGGATTGGGTGAGGTCCCGATGCATGTAGGAGTGATGTTTCGTTGTAGAGGATTCACCGCTCGCCCTTGTGCATGGATATACTATGCTATCTGAGGAGATAATAGTGTGACAAATCTCTGGCCAGAGTACTAGATGTGTTTTAGGTAAATGAGTTTACCTAGGAACACATTGTTGGTGGATCCGGATCCGCACCCCGGCAGGCAGCGGAAGAACAATAATATTTAAACCGGGATGCGATCAATACGAAGAACAATTCTATAATGTATCAACATACATAGGGTGTTTTAACGAGTTACCTCTCTGGCACTTGTGCCTGGCTCCAACCGGTGTTTCAAGAACCCGGCGCTTCTCGGTTGATTGCGGTAGTTACGTCAATCCGGTCCACGACCAGATTCGAGACTCCTTCGTCAGACTGCACTAGAAGTCCTGACGAGATCAGCACGATCGGATTCTCCACGTCGAACTGGCCGGAACAAATTTCCGGCGACGATCGGCGGCGGGCGGCGGCGGC
>KV019121.1:9586-25603 GCA_001598015.1 Dorcoceras hygrometricum | reverse complement strand
CAAGTGATTAAGGCCCTAGTAGAGTACTAACATATAATTAGTATACATGGGCTTGAACCGGCCCATTGGACTTGGGTCAGGCCCAAGTCCTATATGAACATTCGGTTCATTTAAATCACTGCGGTTTCATCATAACTCCGATCGACGATCAGATCGGACCGATCGACTCAGTTTCCAAAACTGAATATTATGATGTGAAAAACAATTTTGCAGATTACCTAGTCCAAATGACAGTTTTGCCCCTCAACAGCGGGAAATCGCAATTTGACCCCTGTTGACTTTTAGGAAGTCGCACTCCCTAAAATCCTCTTCCTATGCTCAACACATTAAGCTCAGTTTCCGTTCGGGAATCATGAGTCCAGTACTCGTGTGACCCTCAATGGTTCAGGGATACAGCTAGCCGTGGGCCCGCAACCATTGCGGCTCCATCACGATTTCGAACTTGCCCAACGGATCATGGTAAAGCGCCTAGAAACATCACGCCATGATCCCCTAGGTATCACTGATAGTGCCTGCAAGAACCAGTTGGTCGTGGTCAGCGTACAGTACGGTCCTTTCAACACATATATCCCAATCAGATCAACGACCATTGGTAAATCGAGTGTCGCTATAGATCCGATAGCTATGCATACATCTTGGAGATCGAATAGTGACATCGCGAGTGTTACTAGGTAAACCCATTTACCTAAAACACTTCTAGTACTCTGGCCAGAGATTTATACACTATTATCCCCTCAGATAGCATAGGATATCCACGCATGAGAGCGAGCGGTGAATCCTCGACAACGAAGCATCGACTCCTACATGCATCGTGACCTCACCCAATCCCGCCGCCTAATGACCCCAAGTGAGTCGGCAAACGGGTCAAAGTGAGACGCCTATGATGTAGAGTCTCAATGACGTTTCGAGTCATGAGGACTAATCAGTACAACCAAGACCTCGGACTTATCCACTCGACAAATGGTAACCACTTGGAAAATCCGAACGAGGGTAGTTCGATAGATCACCAGGTCACTATCTATCTGCATGCTCAGAACATCACAATGTTCCCTACCAATGAAACAAGGTACTTCGCATTGCAGATACTAGTCTCGAGCTCGGGCGGCCTTATCCTCATTTTTACGGCCCAATCGACTAGGAACGAGTTCAGAGTACACAGTGACTATTAGATGTGTTTCATGATAGCCGTCATACCCACTATCACATCTAACATACACTATGGTGCATTCTAGGTCTTTATCCAACACAATTGTAAATATTATATAATCATAATGAAGATAAAGAATGCCATGAATAAATGCGAATATCATATATAAAGATCGTTTCATACAAGAATCTATAAAACCCACACGCCACAAGTTGGCTAGTTGGGAATCTACTCTAACATGAAACATCTGCATCCAAACACCCTGAAATATGAATGTCAAGTTTATTGCCATTCCAGATCTCATATGGGGTAACTCCATGTCGCTTTTTTATCATTGATCTGTTCTGAGTATAGCAGGCAGTGTTTACCGCTTCAGCCCAAAATTTATTTGAGATACCGGAATCAGCAATCATAGTTGTAGCAGCCTCTTTTAAAGTTTGATTTCGACGCTCAGCTAACCCGTTATGCTGAGGTGTTCTGGCTGCACTCAACTCATGTTTGATTCCAATGTCATCCAGACGGGAGGAGATTTTAAAATTTGAAAACTCTGTTCCTCTATTGCTCCTAATTTGGTTCACATTGCAATATTTCTCGTTTTGTAACTGTTTCAAAAGTTTAATCAGCTGGTCGGCAGTTTGATCTTTTGATTTTAAAAACAACACCCAAGTGAATTTTGAAAAATCATCAACTACTACAAGGGTGTATTTCATTCCCTCTAAGCTGGTAACAGGTATTGGACCAAAAAGATCCATGTGTAGAAGATCCATCTTACGTGAGGTTTTGTCACTGCCTCTTGTTTTGAAAGTAGATTTTAAATGTTTACCCAACTGACAGGCAAAAAAAATCTTGTCTTTTGAAAATTTACTTGGGCAAGCCATCAACTAACTCACGCTTACTCAGATTGGAAATAGTTTTGAAATTCATATGGTTCATCCGTTGATGCCATAACCAACTCTTCGAAGAGTCAACTACTAGACATGTTCTGTATGCGGTTGATCCGATCATTCGACTTTGTAGGTGTTACCAGATCGATATCCTACCAACACGGTCAGACCTTCCGGATTCAAAACTGTGCATGTGTGCTTTTGAAATTTGACAGAGTAATTATTGTCGCACAACTGATTGATACTTATCAAGTTGTAGCACAAGTTCTCAACCAGGAGAATATTGTTGACAGTAAAGTTACCATGGGTAAGCTTACCCTTATCCACAGTGTTACTGTTAGAGTTATCACCAAAGGTCATCTTGGGTCCGTTGTAAGATTTGATATCCGTGAGCAGCTTAGCATCTCCAGTCATATGCCTTGCACATCCACTGTCCAGATAACACGATGATTGCTCCAATATTGATACCTATTGTAGAAAAAATTTTTAAGCCCTGATTTAAGCTTCCGTGTTTATGCGCTTATTATGTGTTAATTGTTAGTAATTAGCACGGGGCCTGACAGTGTGCCCCGTGTGTGTTCTTTGATCTGGATGGAGCTTGATATGCAACATACGAACCATTCGATCTGTGCTTATGGTGTGGAGGCCTGTACTGCCTATCCTTCGTTGAAATTCGAGAGGGCTGGCCTTGTTTTATACCTACCTAGATTTGGATTTACTCCGCATCTGTGCAATTCTTTTGTTTAGACAGCTATACCGAGACTTTTCAGGAGCATTATACCCCAGCACACAAAACCTGCCTTGCCAGATCGGAGGTTGAGCTGCTATCTTATTCTTACTAGATTTTGCCGCTGCAAGTTGTCCCTTGCTGGATCTTACAAAGTTCATTATTTTAAACTTTGTCCTTTCTAGCCTTGGAGTATTACTGGTTTCTGTTGTATTGCCCTCATCGCTATTATAATCCAATCCGGTTCTGTCACCAGATGGCTTGGTAGCTCCATTCAGTTTTTGTCGTGAGGCAGAAGATTTGGTCCAGGAGCTAATTATACCAGCTAGTCGCTGGTTTTCACAGAGCATCTCCTCGGACCTGCTTCTAAAATTTTCATTCTCAGTTTTGAGCTTACTTAGAGCAGCTTGTATATCTTTATAGCTAACTAGGACAGTGCTTGTTGCACAGCTCTCCCTTTTGTCTTTAACTTCCTCGAATGATTGAGAAAGCTTCTTGTATTCTAGGACCATTTCATTTAATGCGGTAACAAGGTCCTCACGTGTGAATTCAGGACTAGAAAACTCAAATACCTCCTCAGTGTCATCGGCCATGAGACACTGCACTTCATCTTTGCTTTCGCTAGTTAGGAGGTTCCAGAGCTGGATTCTTCTAAATCTGAGTCAGCCCAGACACTCTTGTTCTCCTCAGCAACCATTGTTTTCTCCGTTCTCCCCTTTCGGTAGAGCTTCTTCTCCTTTTTATCTTTGTTGGCGCTGCGGTCTGGTTTCTTCTTTGCGTCTCTCCTGGGCTTCCTGCAATAAGCCATGAAGTGACCAGGCCTGCCACAGTTATAGCATTTATCATCAGAAGGAGAGTTAACAATTTTCTGGGAGAATCAAAAGAAGAGGTTTTAGTATTATTCTTCCGCATAAATTTTCCGAATTTCTTGATGAACAAGGCCATTGCTTCCTTGCTCATCTCCTCTGCCGATCTGCTGCTTGTAGAACATGGACTTTGTTCTAGGATTGTAGCAGCAAGGGCTCTGGTTGGTTGCAAAGTGGACGACTCAGACTCTGCTCTTGTTTCCAGCTCAAACTCGTAAGCCTTTAGATTGGCAAACAAGTCATGCAACTCTATTTTGTTCAGATCTTTCGACTCTCGCATAGCCATAGTTTTCACATCCCACTCCTTCGAAGTGCTCGCATCACCTTCAGGGCCAACTCCCTGTTACTATAGTATTTTCCAGTCTGGCTAGCTCCATCACAATGAGATAAACCGTTCATCGAATCGGCCATAGTCTCTTCGGGCTTCATCTTGATCAGTTCGAATTTTGGCAAGGCCACAGTCAACTTGTTTTCGTTTCTTTCTTCATTTCCCTCGCAAATCTAGGTCAAATTTTCTCAGATCACTTTTGCAGTTGCGCATGTCTAGTATCTTGCTAAACATGTTGTTGTCTAGTGTCTTGTACAATATGTCCTTAGTGACATTGTCCAGATTTGCTTTCTTCTTATCCTCAGAGGTGCACTCTAGTCTAGGTTTCTCGATTCACTCAGGTCCACTGGCAGTTATCGCCACAGCAGTATTCATTTTCAATATTTGCATTCGTCCGTTAGTTATCACGAACCACATATCATCGTCTTGTGCTGCTAGGTGCACCTGCATCCGAATCTTCTAGACGTTGTATTCCTCCTTGGAAAACATAGGAATCTTGAGAAATCGACATTTTCTAAATGATGTAAATGAATAAATTGTTCAAACACTGAGAAACCGTGCTCTGATACCACTTGTTAGGATCGAAAACAAGCTAGGGAGTTCAACGGGGGGGGGGTTAATGAACTCCTTTGATAGTTTTTATTTTAAAACTTGATTCAATGATTTTATTGCTCGACGCAAACCTCCAGCCGAGTTACCAGCTAGAAGGGTTCTCAGTGATTGCTATTTGTCTCGTGTAATAAAACAATTTTTATGCGAAAATATCACGATTCAAATAGTGAACAATTTAGACAAGTGCGAGAAAGTAAAAGATCAGGAGTCGAGAGTTTGTTTCTAGAAATTCGAGCAATATCTCCTACGTCTCCCCTTCTTCCTCAATGGGAAGGATATCCACTAGAAGGTTTGATTTATACAAACCTTTGTACAAACCTGATCCCGCAACCAGCAGCTACGAGAACTCCTAAACTCAACCACGAACACAGACCCGCGATCTAGTTCTAAAATACACTGAAACAACACTGAGCTGGTTGTGCTACTCTATCACTCTACACTCTCTGCTTATGATTTACAATGATCGCTTGAAAATACAGAGTGTGTGTATAGAAGAGTGTGTGACACAAGAATTGAATAAAGCTATCTGTCCGTGTGTCACTTGTTGTGAGCTGGTTCAATATGAACTTCACTTTTGCTTGTGCAGAGCTGGTTAACTTGTGTGTTAATCTCGTTGTAGTTCATCACTGTGTGTTTTCGTCACCCTTCTCAGCTGTTCTTCTCTTCTATTTATACTCTTTGGATGCAACGATAATAAATGTAGCCAGTAGACACGTTGTATGCATCTAAATTGAATTTCCTGCGATGCCTTAAATGCTTGTACGATGAAAGTACAGCTCTATTAAATGTATTGCCCTTTTTGGCAACTCTGCGCCGTCTATAGTTTGAACTCAATCTCTGCGTATCTGAATTTTGCTCAAAGTAGTTCCAACGACTACAAATCACTGCAGAGATGTAAAACGTTCCACATCAGACTGTTCTTAGCTTGAACAATCCGAAATTCAATTTGCTACGTTATCCAGTACTCTACTGGTCTCCCAATCTGGTTTCTGAACATTGAGCTGTTTTTCTCGATCGGGTTCTGAGTTTGATCAAATTTATTCTGTTTTTGAATATTCTTCTCATGTCTTTGATCTGTATTGATTTAGATAGCATTCTTTGTACGCTTTTATCTTCATTACTAAACCACTCGTGAAGTCATTCTGCTTTGAGCTAGTTTGGCTTAACTGTTTTTCAGCTGATTTGTTATTCTTCTTCTTACTCAAGCTGGTCTATTCTCTTAACTGAAGACGACTGTTTTCTGCTCTTCATCTCTATTTCTTTGAATTTTCTCAACTTGATTATCCTTTCCTGGCTAAGCATCTTAGGATTGGTATCAGCTTTTGATTTAGTCCCCAGCTGGTTTTTCCTAAACCAGCACATCTAAATATCCTGAGCTGGTTTGCCCTTGACCAGCTTGACCAAGGTACCTTTGATGGTTTGTCCTTACTCAGTGTATCTGAATATGCTGAGCTGATTTATCCTAAACCAGCTTGGCTTTGCTCTGATCTGGTTTCTTCGTCCAACCGTGTAAGCTTTGTCCAAATCTGGTGCCTTTGGTCTTGATTATCTCTCTTTTATTTTTCATCACCAAAACTTCTGAAATTTGCTCTAACAACGCTCCTCCATCAGTACACTGACCCTATCAAATACTGAGTCTTTTGACCACTTTGGTCAGATCAACGCAACAATGGTTTAACCTCCTCCCTGCGGGAAGTATCAGAATTGATTCCAGGACTTCATCCGACTTTCCTTTATCAATTCACCAACAACAAGAAGCAACCGATGATAACAATGAATATCTTCACTGTCAAGCAAACAGAGCAAGAGAATTTGTGGGAGTATATCTGTGACGCCCAATCCCATGGGAGTCACGGGATCAAAGAAAAGGAAATAAAAGGAAATAGAAGGGCTGAATAATAATTAGAACAAGCTGTATTGCCTTGCTCAATAAAAAAAATCGAAATACAACCATTGACGCCATAAAATAATACCAGACTTCATTACAATTTCGAAGTACAAAATGCAAAGTCGCGATATTACAACTACTGAACTCTATTTGAATTCATCTTTGTTGTAACGGATCTCAATACAGATTTGACTAAGATCATAGACAACAAAAATAGCAAAATACAAAATGAACATTGCGGAAACGCAGGCTTTCGATAAACACTAACACGTCGCTACTGGTTCAAACTCCACCTCCCACCTGCTCCGGCGTCGACTCACCTGCACCAATAAAGCTAGTGAGCCTAGGGGCTCAGCAAGCAAAACTGAGAGTAACAAGCATAATATGCAGGTGTAAAACATAAGACATCACAGTTTTAAAAGAAGTCATAAAATATCATTCATTATAACTTTTATTCGGGAAATAAATTCAAATTCCAGCGTTATCATTTTCATTAGACTTATGGCTCAGAAGCTCTACTTAGGTCCCATTGCACTCGATCGGATGACTACTGATATCAGTTACAATATGGTGAAATCTCACCCACTATGAAGGGGCAACCGACCTCTCGTATGCTGCTCACCCTTCCCATACGGACCGTCTGTTATCTAAGCCATAAATTCTTAAATTGAAACTTTCTTCCTTAAAACACATACTGAACGAACTCAAATCTTAGCATCGGGGTTCACTTCATTTTTAAAACTCATACTTCCTTCTAAAATCATTTTCACTGAGCATCCAGCTGAGACATAGGAATCAGTTATTGGGATAATTTGAGTTGTTGGCAAGAAAACCAGCAGATGTGAACAGTAGATCAGTCGATTGGTACATATCTGTGGTCAACACAATTAGTTGGGTCAATGGAGTAACAATAGATCAACCAGTCGTTGGTTCAAGAACAACCAGTCGTTGGGTAATGGAAATCAGCAGATGAAAGAAAACCAGACACTGGATGTAAATCAGTAGTGAGGTACTTAGGGGAAAGAATCAGTCGCAAGAGGAACCAGTCGCTAGCAACAGTAACCAGTCGCAAGCAACAGTAACCAGTCGCAAGCAAAACCAGTCGCAAGCAACAGTAACCAGTCGCAAGCTAAACCAGTCGCAAGCAACAGTAACCAGCTGATGGTTATGAAATGCGATATGAACAGTAAACCAGCTGATGGTTATGAAATGCGATATGAACAGTAAACCTGCTGATGGTTATGAAATGCGATATGAACAGTAAACCAGAGAAAAGAAGAACATCCTAATTTACGTGAGTTGGAATCTGAAATGCTCAGTGTTTTAAAATCAACATCATCAACTCTGTAAAATACAGTTTTAGTCCAAACATACACCCTCTGTGAACTCAAACATTAAACCTACAATTCAATATCAGCAACCTATGAGCAAAGACTGATATTAAACATAACTTAGGCAATGAATAAAAAAAACCGAGTTCTCCAAGCACCACAGCGAGATTCCTATGGTTTCTTTGATGAAATTAAAGATTTTTCTTACAAACTTTGATCTTATAGTCCGATGTACCATAGGCATGGGAGTCTGACTTGTAACAGGGGAAAAACACTTGAGTAGGCATGGTGTTCCACACCTACTTCTCCAGAATTTACTAAAAATCCCCTGTTACTATTTTAATTTGTTAAAACAATACTCTCATTTTAATAAAAGTCATCCTCCCACTCGAAATTCATTTTATTTTCAACCTCCAAAAATCACCCAGCTGATGCTTGGAGTAGCAGCTGGTCAGGCCTTGCATCATGTCTCGCATCTGGAAAATAAGAAATCAGCTTTTAAATTAAGCAAACAAGCTGAAATCTGAAATTAGAAATGAATCCTCGAATTATGAAGATGAGAATTTGTGGTCCTATGGATTTTGGGGCGCTACAATATCAGACGCTTCAATAGGACCATTATCGAGGTACCTTCTGCCACCCAAGACTTGTTGATAGGGGCGTTCACACATGGTCTGTGAGAGGGTGACTTCTTTAGATCCTTGGCCAAAACCCCCAAAGACGTTTGACGATCTCTTGATTAGAGCAGAGAAATGTTTCAATATGGAGGAAGTGCAGTTCGCATGGAGGACTGATAAAAAATCCTATCAACGCTCTATAAGAAGCCTCGGATAGAGAGAGCAGCTCCGGGGCCCGCTCGACCTGAGGCCCCAGTGCTGCTAGGGCAGTTCGTTGCTTGGACGCCTTTGAAGGTGCGTAAGACATGAGATCTGGAAATTTGTGATGAGAAGAGATTGGTGCATCGACCTCGGGGAAGCAAGGGAGGCTCGAGGAATCCTAGGTCTCACAGGTTTTGTGACTTTCACTGGGATTATGGACACACCACCTCTGAATGCAGGATTTTGTATCAGGAGTTAGGACGCATCATCCAGGTCAATACTATCGTCCAAAGTGTATTGGTTGGGGGCAGGCTCCCTCGACCTCAGAAGAGGCCTCGAGAAGAAGGAAGTGGGCAGCAGGATAGAGGAACTCCCAACATAGGCAGGAATTACCAGGGACAAAACCGAAATCATCATAGTATGGACTCAAAACACATATATATATATATATATATATATATATATATATATATATATATATATATGAAACTGGGACACTCGATCAACTCTTAAGGGGCACCATTAGCTGGTGCTCCACTGGGCACAGCTGACCCACCCTGGTTAACCTGTAATGGTAACAATGCAACCAAAACAGCCATAAAGAGAAAAAGGGGTCAAACCCCAGTACAGAGAATAAAGTAAAACAACAAGCGAAGTTCTGATGATATATGCAACGTGCTATGCAATGCAATGTCCGGTAACAACATCGGATACCAAACTGGAGGTCAAACGAAACGATCGATATCAACATGTGGCAACATCATCGGAAGAGATACCCAGACGTTCTCAACGAAAAATAGATGTGACTCATCATTGAGAGTGACGAGAGATACCCTCCCGGTCGCGACGACAAACAATGTGCACTACAACCATCCGCCACCACCTGTCAGGCCACAACAAGATGAGGGGACGGAAGCGATCCGGTGCGTCCTCAGTACTCTCCCATGTGTGTATAATACACAAAGAACTCCATGAGAGTACAACTCAAGCCATGTATAAATGCAACGGCTGGCAATAAAATCTCAAGGTTCAATATGAAAATGCACATGCTCGATGCCATGACATGTATAACACAATCACTTGCCAATTATAAGCAGGCGACAACATAGATCAATACACAGAGCACATAATCATACTCTACGAAAGCTGTAAATACCAGTTCCACTCCGTATCTGATTGTAATCTTACCAACAATACCTCAAACTCAGCTCGCAGATTAGGATAATACACACACTTCCATCTCAGGTAGTAAACAGCAACTCCAGTTCACGCACACTCCACACAATAGATTGCGCGAACCAGCACGCCAGCTAGCAGGGTGGAGAAATCACGCTAGAAACCACAAGAGTCTCCAGCAGATTGGGAAGCTCAACAACAGCCTATGAAACACCCTGAACTAGAAACAACCACTAAATTATCAAAATCTGAAACTACAAGAGTCTCGAGCAACTCGGGAAGCTCAAAACATCCTATGGAACACCCTGAACTAGAAAAAACTATCGAGATATCAAAATCTGATCCCCAATAAATGAAATTAGCTCGGGGAAATCTAACAGGAAACGTGACCTAGGTCATGTCAGCTCAAACAAGCTCAACTAAACACTCCGGCTAACCATAAATGTTCCTAAAAAAAGCTAAGAACGATGACTAACACTTACAAGTCATTGTTACCTGAACCGAAGAACAAACGTTTGGAATGAGCGAAGAACAACTCGCCTAGACTATGGTCGCCCTCTCTCCTCTGGCCAACCACCAGCCTCAAAACTGGTCGATAAAAGATGGGTTTGGAAAGAGGATCCAACGCTACCAACCTTGCTCCAATTTGAGTCGTCTATCATTGGCTATCGGAAAAGATAAGGGTTGGGTGAACACTGAAGAGGGTTTCGCGAAGGGATACCAGCTCGGGCTCTCAAAAGTATACGATATATCTTATGGTCGAAGGCTAACACTTGGTAAACACTTATTATATAACTTAAGTTCTCCAGATATTATCTATAGTAATTGTTAGGCCACGTCCTCTAATACAACAATTAGTAACAATTATGCGAAAGCATCATATATGGGCTAAAAATTTTCGAATAAGGGCCTGATCCAATATCATTTCAAAATACATCATACTTAAATAGAGTTAAACTCAAAACTCACACAACAACAACACACACGATCCCCAACATACAAAGGCGCAGGACATCCCCTGGCTCAATATAATTATACTATACTGGGACTCAATCAGAAAGGGGATCGACCAGCTGAAGCTCCACTCTGTCCAGCTTGGTTACCTGAAGAACCTGCCGAGGCCAACACAAACCAAGCAGCCCAAGACAGGGAAAATAAACGAGGTCAAACCTCAGTACGAAGAGCACAATAAAAGCATAAATCATATCAGACAATGCAATATATCTATCGTTCAATGCATGAAAGGGGTACCAAAAATCATCGGTAGGCAAACAGAATAGCACAACGACTCAACCGTGCAATCTCATCAATCATCATCATCTTGTGATCTTCAGGTACGACGACTCAGCCGATCATCACAAGGCAGTGTGGTATTCAGGCGCAACGACTCAGCTGGCCACCACATCAAAACAACGTTGGACCTTTCAGGCACGACGACTCAGCCGGCCGATCTCAACGTGTAAAGGAATTCAGCTTTCAATAGAATCAGGCTCAATAGGCATGCATGAATGCACATCAGACTCATGCTTAATCAATGCATACATCACACGCACAAACAGCAGTGAGCATAGAAGCAGATAATTCAGCAGTTAACACACAATAGAAATATTCCCAAAGCTGATATCGAAAACTGCTTAATACATAGCTCAATTCGTACCTCAAACCTCAACAAATCTTACACAACAGAAGGGCGCAGTAACCAACTCAAGTTCACTGCCCAAGCAGCTCCACGGCCACTCAGCAGAAGCTACTGCAAGCTCAAATCTGTCAAAGTATCTAGCAATTCAGCTCAAATCTGAACTCAACAGCTTAAATTCTAAAGTCCAGTAGCTTAACTCGGCTACCTAGCTCCTACAGAGCACTACTCAGCTCTCATACGAAGCTTAAAAAGGGAAAGAATCTCTTACCCAAAGCTTTCGAAGAACAGAAGAACTACTGGTCCACAATCGCGAAGACTCTCAAGTACTGTAACTGTTTCGCGCTCCTCAATTCCGGCGACTCAGTCTCCAAGATGGTACCAATCGAAAGCCCTATAGAAGACGAGCTCAGCGCTACCAATCTTAATCCAGACGACGGCGAGAAATGACGGCAATCGACGGAAATAGGGTTCGAATGAACAGTAGCAATCTAGGGTTATCGGGGAAGAAGATAGGAAATCTAAGATTCGAAAAATGTTCTAAGTGTCGATCAGAACTTGCATTTAAATCCCCAGTCAAAGCTACAACAGAAGTCATCATCGACTAATTCAGATCTTGGTACAAAACAGCTTTCATTCTAAGGCAGAAGTCTCTCGCAACTGGCCTCAGCTGTCTCGAATATGCTACTCTCTACTAACGCAACACCAAAACGACGTCGCGCTAAATTATCCAAACGACGTAGCAGAGCCCTACTGCTGAAACAGATCTATCGCTAGCAACATCTGAACGCGCTACTATCAGCGGTCAACTCAGCTGTTGACTAACACACGATAACTTCTTGCACCCGTGCGCTAACGCTAACAGCTGCCTTTTGCTACACTCTCACTGCTGAGTTGAATAGCGTTGACATCTGGTCACGCTACTGCTGAATACACAATACGACGTCGCATTAACTCCAACAACGCCACATCTGACCAGCGCTCAAAACGAACAGCTGCCTCTCGCTACACTCTCACTGCTGAGTTGACTAGCGTTGACATCTGGTCACGCTACTACTACAATACGACGTCGCATTACCTCCAACAACGCCACATCTGACCAGCGCTCAAAACGACAGCGCTTTGCTCCCTTCTTGAAACAACTCACGCAAACACACAAGGGCACATCTGAGCATCCAGATTTCGCTAAAAACTGAAATTCTAAAAATCACTAAATCCTCAAATCTGAAAACCCGATACTCAGAAACTCAATTAGCTAATTCCAAACCAAATGTAATTAGCCAAAAATCGTACTTAGCAAATTATAGTCCTCACATTCTCCCCATCTTAAGAGATTCGTCCTCGAAATCAAAGGCAAACACAAGGAAGAAATCAACAAAACACTAGAACTCACCAGCACAACTCCACTGTCAAAGCTCAAACAGATGAGGCCACTCCTGTCTCATCTTCTTTTCAATCTCCCAGGTTGCTTCCTCACAACCATGCTTGCTCCGTTGGACCATCACCAACGGAATAACCTTATTCCTCAGCTGCTTCTCCTTCCTATCCAGAATATGCACTGGATATTCAACATAGCTCAAGGTAGAATCCAGCTCTACTTCATCAGTCCTCAACACATGGGAAGGGTCTGGCTCATATTTCCTCAACATTGACACATGAAACACATCATGCATCGCACTAACTCAACAGGCAGCCTTAATCTATAAGCCAACTGTCCAATCCTCTCAACAATCTCAAAAGGACCAACGAATCTAGGAGCCAATTTACCCTTCATTCTGAATCTCATCAAACTCTTGAAAGGAGAAACTTTGAGAAACACTCTATCACCAAATTCAAATTCTAGAGGTCGACGTCTCTTATTAGCATAGCTAGCATGTCGATCTTGAGCAGCTTTCATCCTACTCCGAATCAACTCAACCTGATCTTTCATATGCTGCACAAACTCAGGAGTAGACAACTGCTTCTCACCAATCTCTTCCCAGCAGATCGGTGATCTACACTTACGACCATACAATGCTGCTTCAAAAGGGGCCATTCCAATAGTCACTTGGTAGCTATTGTTATAAGAAAACTCCACTAAGGACAAGGAATCTTGCCAGCCACCACTGAAATCCAAAACAACTGCTCGCAGCATATCTTCTAAAATCTGGATGGTCCTCTCAGATTGACCATCTGTCTGTGGGTGATAGGCTATACTCATAGCCAATCTCGAACCCATCGCTATCTGCAAGCTCTTCCAGAATCGGGAAGTAAACCTTGGATCTCTATCAGACACTATCGAAACCGGCACTCCATGCAATCTCACCACATGATCAATGTACAGTTGCGCCATCTTCTTCGTCGAACACTTTACATCATAGGGAATGAAATGGGCTGACTTCGAAAGTCGATCAATCACAACCCAAATCGCATCGCATCCCTACTCGATCGAGGCAAATGACTCACAAAATCCATGGCAATGTGCTCCCAATTCCACTGAGGCACTTCTAAACTCTGTAGCAATCCACCAGGTCTTATCCTCTCGGCCTTGACCTGTTGATAATTCAAACAATGAGCTACAAATCCAGAGATGTCATTCCTCATGCCTTACCACCAATAGTGAGACTTCAGTGCATGATACATCTTTCTCTTGCCCGGATGCACACTGTATCGAATACAATGAGCTTCATTCAAGATGGCTTCCTTCAAATCAATCAAATTCGGAACCACCAATCTACCTCGAAATCTCAAGCATCCACCAGAAGCAACAGAAAAATCCTCAGACTGACCATTCTGAGCCTTAATCTTCAATTCATGCACATACGGATCAGTCCTCTGCGCTGCTCTAATGTCTGCTACAATCTGTGGCTCAACCTGAAAACGAAGAAACCACGAAATACTGATCACTTGGCTGAAAATGCCACCCAGAAGTCCCCAAATCCTCATGGACTTTGGATATTCTCATCGACGTCAACATCGCCGGTTGGGCCTTCCTACTCAAAGCATCGGCTACCAAATTCATCCGCCCAGGCTGATACTGAATCTCACACTCAAAATCCTTCAGCAACTCCATCCAGCGGCGCTGCCTCATGGCTCAACCTGAAAAGAAGAAACCACGAAATACTGATCACTTGGCTGAAAATGCCACCCAGAAGTCCCCAAATCCTCATGGACTTTGGATATTCTCATCGACGTCAACATCGCCGGTTGGGCCTTCCTACTCAAAGCATCGGCTACCAAATTCATCCGCCCAGGCTGATACTGAATCTCACACTCAAAATCCTTCAGCAACTCCATCCAGCGGCGCTGCCTCATATTCAAATCTGACTGCATGAAGATATACTTCAAACTCTTGTGGTCGGTGTACACCACAAATTGTTCACCATACAATAGTGACGCTAAATCTTCAAGGCAAACACTATCGCAGCCAACTCAAGATCATGAACGGGTATCTCGTCTCATGGGGTTTCAACTGTCGAGACGCATATGCAATCACATACCCGTTCTGCATCAGCACGCATCCTAAACCACTCAGAGAAGCATCAGAGCAAACTACAAAACCTCCAGAACCCGAAGGCAAGGCTAACACAGGAGCAGTAGTCAACTTCTCCTTAAGAAACTGGAAACTCGACTCACACTCATCAGTCCAAACAAACTTCCTATCTTTCTGGGTCAACTGAGTCATCGGCCTGACTATCGAAGAGAACTTATCAATAAAACGCCTATAATAGCCAGCCAAACCCAAGAAACTACGGATCTCAGAAACATTCCTAGGTCGCTCTCAGTTAAGAACTGCTTCGACCTTACTCGGATCCACAGAAATTCCTTGCGCTGAAATTACATGACCCAAGAAGACAACTTTATCCAGCGAGAATTCACACTTGCTGAACTTCGCATGTAACTGTGAGTCTCTCAGTGAAACGTCCCTCACTTCTTAATTATATTTGTTTTAAAAGAGATCTTAAATGCGGAAAAAGACTGGATAATTTTTTTTTTTAAACAACTAATAACACCAACTCACAGATAACTTAAAATAAAGCGTAACAACTAGACAAACAAATATAAATGAATATTCCAACTCCTACAAATTAAAGGTTTTAAAATCTGCGCAATAATTTAAAATCATGCTAGGTCATCAAACTCCATCCAACTAAATAAAACAACTTAAAAGAATGTATCTCAACAATCAAAACATCACTGCCGAACTCAAGCGGAAAAACGCAGGTCGCTGGGTAAGTGCCAAGCTCGACTGCAGCCCACTCAGGAATCCTGCCCCTCGATATCAATCTCAGCCTCATCTGCAGCCAACAAGCATAGTGAGTCTAAAGACTCAACAAGTACAAAACTCAAGAATAACGAATAATAAATAGTACATGCACATGCAAATAAAATAGTTTTACCTAAAATAATTTCTTTTCTGAAATTTAAAAGCATAAGCATATAAATCCTCAATAACGTTAAAACATTTGCATGCAAAAAAAATAAATTTGCTAAAACATTTCTCCTCGTGAATTCCGTTCCTCGAATGTGGTCCCTCAACCTCAAGTCGCTTGATCAAGCTAATAAACACTAGTACTAGGTTGGAAAGACACTCCAGTACTTATCTGGAGCCCAGACCCGTCAGT
>KV019119.1:4933-16404 GCA_001598015.1 Dorcoceras hygrometricum | reverse complement strand
GGTCTACTGGTTGCGGTTAAAGATGATAAACTAACAAGAAATCCTACTCCTCCTTTCCTCAAGCAACGTTGAGCCTTAAGAGATGATATTATTCCAGGAATCTTACAAACATGCTTGTCTTTAAACCAAAATGATTTTCCTACTGGTAGGTTAACCACTACTGTTCGTAGCTTAAAATCAAGTACTACCCCATACTTGGTTAACCAATCCATTCCCAAAATCATATCAAATTCAGGCATCGGCAAAACAATCAATTCAACGGAAATCCGATGCCCTTGCAGACTAAGTTCTTAGCTCCTAAATACATCGTGAGATATCAATTCTTCTCCTGACGGTACTGATACACAGAAACCTACAGCTACCTGGTCGGGCTTGATGGGCAACTTCTTAGCAAATTCAGCAGCTATAAATGAATGAGTGGCTCCTGAATCTATTAAAGCCATAGAAGGTAATTCAGCAATCATAATCTCACCCGTAACTATTGTCGAGTCTGTATTTGCTTGATCAGTTTTCATTACAAAGGCTCTGGTGGTCACCAATTGCTTTGATTTTGGACAATATTTCAAAATATGTCCCGGCATTCCACATTTATAGCAGACATTTTGTCCAAGTCTACATTGTCCTTCTTATGGCACTTAGGACATTCTGGCCTATTATTACCAGCAGGAACAGAGCTAATAGGTTGAATCGGTAAAGGCTTCTGCTCCTGAGGCCTATGCTGGTTCTTTTTTTGTTTCTTGAACGGCCTCTGGTCCTTCTGTTCAAAGGCCTGTCTTTTATGTTGCCTTTCCTCATCGACATCTTTCCAATCCCTTTCAATTTGCAAGGCTCTATTCACGGCTTCTCGATAGGTCCTTGGCACAGATAGCCTAACATTCATTTTGAATATAGGCTTCAATCCCTCCACGAAATGACTCAGCTTTTCTTCTGGGTCTTTTCCTATCAAAGGCACAAAATATCACCCTCTTTCAAACTTCCGCACATATTTCTGTACGGTTAGACTTCCCTTCTTAAGGATAAAAAACTCCCTCTTCAATTCAGACCTCTTACCAGCCGTGAAGTATTGCTCAAAGACTATTTGTTTGAAATCTGCCCAAGTGAGATTCAACAAATCCACCGATAATTTGGCTCCTTCCCACCAAATCATGGCGTCCTCTCTTAACATATAGATAGCACACCTAGACCTATCTAAATCAGACATCTGGTGGTATTCAAAGATAACCTCCATTGATTTGATCCAACTCTCTGCCACTAGTGGATCAGTTGTACCACTGAATTCTTTTGGCTTCTGTCGTCTGAAATTTTCTTGAGGATCATCATTACTGGGTGAAAATAGGGTGAAAATGTTATTTCCTTCATCTTGCACTAGTTTGACTATCCTTAAAGCTTATAGGGGCCAAACTGCTATTTTGGATTAGATGGTCCGAAAAATTGTTTTCACATCATACTGCTCAGTTTTGTAAACTGTGTAGATCGGTTCGATCTGATCGTCGATCGGGATTATGATGAAGCCACAGCTATGGACTTGAAACCAATGTGCACCTGGGCCTGGGCCCGACCCATGCCCATAACTTGGTTTAAGCCCATGAAAGATCTATAAATTGGGGCCCTGAGGTATTCATTTGAAACACACCAGAAATATTCATCAAATATTTTCTCTCTTCCTCTCCTACCTCTCCTCCCTCGCCGTCGCCGCCCGCCACCGTCGTCGGAATTTATTTCGACCATTCCGGCGAGGAGATTCCGCCCGAGAAACTTTCGTTGGTTTTCTAGTGCAAACCAACGAAGGAATTGAGATTCCGGTCGTGGACCGGATTAGGAATTTGTAGCTGTTCAACCATTGAAGTGCCAATTTCCCCGTGGAGTTGGTCGGATCCAGGCGCCTAGACGCCAGCAAGGTATATTCTACACATTTTATGAATGTTTTTAATTATTATATAGGTGTATTGACAGTTCCTGGGCTCCAAATTTTTAATTCTTCCGCTTCGTCCCAGGAGCGGGATTCAGATCCGCCGATGCGCCAACATAGGGTTCTAAGACGAACTGGAGTATCGAATTCTGGAGAGGAATATCTTCTAAGTGTTGGAAAATAATTGCGAGACCACAGTCAAAGTCTTTAATAAATATAACTTAAATCTCCCCAAATCTGATGAACAGTAATCACCGACAAAATAGGGCTCACAACTGATACCAACTCAGATCTGAGTCCTACTCCAGATCTAGACCATACGTTATACCAGCGCGCTACTACAAAGCGACCAGCTCACACCAGATTTGGTTTCTCAAAATGACGTTGTACCGCAATCCAGCTCTTGTAACCAACCAGCTCTCACACATCCAGATCTCACATCTCAGCTGGTTCCTCTATACGACATCGTACAACAATCCAGCTAGTTCATAAGCGTGTATCGCTAAACGTTGTCGCATCGTGACCCAAATCCGAACGACCAACTCACACTCATTCAGATCTTGCCTCGGTCGATACTCACGAACCGCATCGATTTACACTAAAACCACGAACCGACCGGTCTAACCAGTACTACCAGATTTCACACTCGAATCTGGTTTCTCCCAGAACGACGTCGCTCCACTATAACTCCAAATATCCAACTTTGTTCTCCCAGCATAACTCACGGCACGATTCTTGAGCGCTCAACCAACCAGATTTGATCGTTCTATGAACCAGATCAGAGCTATTTCATGCACAATCAACTAGCTCTTCTTCAAGTGTAATCCAACGCCCGATTAATTTTCCAAATAAATAATAAGCGATTCAGACCTCACAGTCGATATTGAGGAAGAAGGGTCAGGGGTCGAACGTGGACTGGGGCTTTGCCCGGTTGAGTCGTAAGTTGTTCTATTGTAAACTGAGTTCATAAATCCTCGAGTCAGAAGTTGTTTTCCTTCTCTCCTAAACTGTTTTCTTTTTCTTCTTGAGACCTAAACCATTTCCTTTTTGTGCCGCAAACTGATTGAACCCATAAGCTGTCGTCCCACGTAAACTGTCGTGAACCCATAAGCTGTTTACTGTTCTGACCACCCGAAGCTGGTTTGACCACCCTAAGCTGGCCTAACCATCCCAAGATGCTTTGACTTTCCCCAGCTGTTTCGACTTTCCCCAAGCTGTTTTGACCACCTCGAGCTGGTCTGACCACCCCAAGCTGGTTCGACTCTCCCCAATCTGGTTTGACCACCCCGAGCTGGTCTGACCACATCAAGCTAGTTCACCATCTTAAGCTGGTGTACCGTCCAGAGCTGGTCCACTGTGCTAAGCTGGTATCGCCCATGTTTGTTTGTTGTGCTAAGCTGGTTCACCTTCTGAGCTGGTTTACTGTCCTAAGCTGGTGGACTGTCCTAAGATGGTAGTCCACCTATAGGACAGTCCACCAATTGAGATGACCTCCCGTAAACTGTTAGATTTCTCGTAAGCTGATAGACTCCTCATAAGCTGAGTAGAGAACCCTAAGATGTTTTGGGTTTCGAGACGATTTGTGCACCCTAAACTGATGGAGCGCTCTGAGCTGCTTTTAGCGTGCTGTCTGTTCTGAAGCCTTGAGTTGATCTGGGCGGACGAGCTGGATTTCATGCTCTAAACTGATCTAGTTCTCTGAGGTTATGCAGTGCGCGATCTGGACCGAAGCCCCGAGCTATTCTGAGTAGATGTGCAGACCTAAGAAGTACGAGCTGCGAGGGGATTTCACAACCTGGCTGCCTAAGCTGGACTATTTAGGTGTGAGCTGAACGCGTGCTGTCTAGATCACCGTAAGCTGAGCTTGTCTTCTGAGCTGATCAGCGCAAGATGGTCCACGCGTCAGGTCAGGTTTGAGTTCTAGGAGAAGCCTGCTGTCATAGAAAAATATAACTGATAATTATTGTTGAATCTGTGTTTACAGATCAGAATATTAATTTTGATTAACACAAAAACTGTTATTATTTTACTAACGATTTGTACTAAATGCGCAGCGAACCAGATCGGAAGCGAGCTGGTACAGAGATAGAAGCAAGCTGGATGAAGAGAAATGTAGCATCTCAGCAAAGATCTGGAACAAAGAACTGCAGCAGATCAAACCAAGAGCTGATTAAGAGGATGTCCAAGCTATAACAGTGAGGGGATGCCCAAGTTGGTCTAGTAAAGGATATCCAAGCTGGTACAGTGAGGGCACGCCCGAGCTGGTCCAGCAGAGGACAACCAGATCGCAGAGGACATCCAAGCTGGTTCACCAGCTTGGAGCAAGAGCAGTTGGATGAGAAGTAGACCAGATGGGAGAAATCATCTGAGCAGAATGGACAACCAGCTCAGAAGAACAAAGCATTTTGAACATAAGTATTGTGGGGATTGAATTGTATTAGTTCAAACTGATTTGTTTCGTCCTGTCCACATCAAGTACACTATTCTCGTACTCAGAGTCAGCAATGGCTGCAGAGTATTTAAATGTGGATAGAGCTCAAAGTCATAAAGCCTGCAGACGCATGTGAAAGGACACAAAGTATAACTGTGCCAGAACCTTTTCAGAAGACTGATCAACGGCTGAAAAGATGTGTCCAACGGGCAAAATCTGCACAAGGCTATTTATATGTAGAAGACAATGAGCAGTAAGGGGGTGCAGGGGATGAAACAAGAAATATATCAGCTTTTTAGAAGCACTTCCCAGTGTTTGAGAAAACAAGATAAAGTGAGCTCACACTGTAAATTCTCACACACAGATTCACTCGCATATAACGAGAGTTGAGCTGAACAGAAAATGAGTGAATCACAAAGAAAAAACTCTCCATTGTAGTCTTTGGACAGACGTTAAACAACTCTATTTGTCTTTCGCTCTGAGACTTTAAAGAAGTGTGTGTAGCCTTTCTCACTGAGGCGTTAAAGAATCGGAGTTAGACACGCGCAGCTTGCGGGCTGGTGTGCAATGGTGTTTCTAGGAGTTCTTGCGGCTGGTGGTCGTAGAAGTGGGTTGTAGCGAAGGGTCGCTGCAATCAAAGTCTTCTAGTGGAATCCTTCCCGATTGCGGAAGAAGGGGAGACGTACGAGATTTAGCTCCGAACTTCCATAAACAAATCTCAACATATTTCTTTACTGCTTTCTGTATTAACATTCATACGCATAGCTTATTTGTTAAATTGCATATTCAACTGTTTAAAAGCTTTCGATTTATAAGAGTTCAGTTTGAGTTGTTTCAGCTTGAATTTATTTCATACCCAACCTATTTCTCGGTGCTCAAAAAATTTCAAGAACATGAGCTATTACAGATCGAGATTTAACAGACCAGATCGAGCGACAAGCTCGCAGCATTGCTGCAAGCTGTTACCAGCTTAGGCACGATAAGGTTACTGGTTGCGTACTGCTTTCCTTTCAAACCATATCTTAAAATGTACGCAACTTGAGGGTTCGGTGTCTTTGGCTGTGTGAGAGCCGACGTGAGGTTGTGGCAGAGCTCACGAACACCCCCCCCACGAAATTCGATCCCAACAATTATTTTAAAGATAGATCACGATGCCGAGCAGTTTTGAGTTTCTGCATTCTTCAGTTTACGTAATTTTAAAGAAAAGAGAATTTTGTTTTTGAGGTATGAGGTTGAGAACTGAAATTTGAGACAAGTAGTTTGAGTTAACAGATGAAAATCTTTGAATGATGGGACTTGATTGTGGTTATATATTATGGATATTGGGATTGAGAGACGTCTCGTGAGCCATATCAAAACTACGGATATTGGAATCGAGAGACTTTTCGTGAGCCATATCAAAACTGACGTGTATGGAAACCAGATATGCACTGGGAAGCTATACCAAAAACTGACGCGTATGGATTCCAGTCAAGCATTGGGTTCCATACCAGCCTAGTACTACGGTTAATTTAGATTGATCAAGCGAAACATGAGAATGAGGGACCACAGTCGAGAAACTGATTTCACAGAAAATGTCTTTTTCCCTACGAGCTGAATTTCTTATGCATGAGTTTTAAGTATATTGTCTAAGCTGATTTTCCTTGCGCATTTCAGTCCTAAGAAATTCATTTGAGTACAAGTATTTTATGCATGTGCCTGTAATACATCATATTTGTTATCATCCAGTTTTGTGCTTGTTGAGCCTGTAGGCTCACTACCTTTGATTGATGCAGATGATGTAGAGACACAAGCTGAGGGGCAGGATTACTGAGCTGGCGGCAGTTTCAGTTGGCGCGGCCCAGTGACCACATGTTTCTGCAGCGAGATGAGAGAGTTTTAAGTCTGTTCAGTTTTTCAGATTTCAATTTTGGTGAAAAATACTCTTTTAGCAGCTAAATTTTTGGGTACACTTTAGATAGTTAATGATATTATGAGTTTACGGTTTTGATCAACTTCGTTCCAAGATTTTATGCACTTTATGTTATTCATTTTTGGGTTAATGAAAGTTCAGTTTACGTTACAACTGGAGTTCTATTTCAACTTTCGATTTTACTCAAATCTGTTTTAAGATCCGAAATCTTAAGTTCTCGAATCCAGTAGCTTTCGGGTTACTGTACAAAAAAAAATCTTCCGCACTTAATTTATTAGAAAAATGTTTGAGTGAGTGAGGGCGTTTCAAATCCTCCGTCCCAGATTCAATCGCCACGGATATGAAACCTCACATGTATGTAGGAGTAGCATAGAGAAAATTCATACACATGTATTTAATTTCTTGCCATATTAATACCAGCTGGTGTATTATGTCTCCTATGTGCATCATTCTTTAAGGAGATATTATCTAACCCAATGGTCTTTTCAGATTGTGCACGATATCTAACATTAAATCTGCATACTCATCATGTATCGTCAGAGATTGTCGTTGTTCTCGTCCTATTCCTTATATCCTTACCCTTGTCGAACCAATAGAACCGCCAGAACTCGAAGAACTCGAAGTAGATCTCTTAAATTTCCTTCCTCTAGGTCTAAACCTCTTACGACTGAAAGACTGCGGTGCCATAGAAGGCTGGGAGGACGACGTTCCAGATGTCATAGGATCCACGCTTTGTTCTGTTGACTGCTGAACTCGAGTCTGTCCAACTGCAAGGCTTTCCATAAGGTCAACCGCTGACAGCATTAGCAAGAGCGAGAAAGGCTGAAGACTGACTCTCACTAAATCCCAAAGGAACACTCGGTTGGGAGGCATCCTCTCCATCAGCACTAACCGGAGTCCTCGAATCAACCACCGCTTGCCTACTAGCTCTATCTCTTCTCCTAGGCGGCATCTCTACAAGACACTCAGAGATAAGCACCCAAGCAAGTCATTCAAGTAGTCAAGAACAAACCAAAGAACAACTACTGTGCCTAGACTCAAATGTGATCAAAGAAATCGAGCTTATCCCA
Organism: Dorcoceras hygrometricum; assembly: GCA_001598015.1. Taxonomy (NCBI): domain Eukaryota; kingdom Viridiplantae; phylum Streptophyta; class Magnoliopsida; order Lamiales; family Gesneriaceae; genus Dorcoceras; species Dorcoceras hygrometricum. The sequence goes on along the minus strand of KV019119.1, from coordinate 9,082 downwards.
GTTTAAGCTCTTATACAAAAAATGTCAGGCCTCGTGCACAATACAGAGTTAAAATCACGTAAAACATGACGGAAGCACTTTAAAAAGTGGATAAAATTTTTCGCTTTTGGCCTGACGAAGAAAACGTAATTTTAAAATACCACAATACATCAAAATATCCCAGTTTAATAAAACATGCAAGGCTAAAATCCATAATACGACAGTATAGCGTTTAACAAATACCAGCCAGCTAATACAACCACCGAAAACACAAAGCACAGGACACTCCCCGGCTAATAGAACTGATACATATATGCTATACGCTAACTGGGACACTCTATACACCACCTGGGGCACCTCCAGCAGTATCAACACCAAGACCAGCGTAATAACCTGGGAGACCTGAACAACCAGCAAACAAACAAAACAACCAGCCCCAGAGGGACATGGGGTCAAACCCCAGTACGAAGAGCAGCATAATACAGCATGCAATGTATCATGTCGTGCGTATGCATGAGCAGTACAAAGATCATCGGTAACAACAGGGAGGCCAAACGAAAGATAATCAACAACTGTGACACATCACCGAGTCTCGAAAGCTACACGATTGCACCCAGTGGAAAATAGAGTGGCACATCATCAACACACGCGCGGGCGCCACCCGCCGGGTCGCACGGAATTGCTAGTGTAACACAAACACCCGCCAACCTCTATCCAGGTCACTGCAACTGAGGGCTATGAGAACGGCTCACCGCACCCTCCAGATGCACTCAATCGTGGTTATGCCACACCGCACCGCACCACGAGAGAAAAGCTCCACCAGAGCAACATATATAGCATGGCTGTCAAAGAAATCAAGGGCCCGATATGCTATTCAAATTCATTACAATGCTCAACATGAAATGGATGCTTGCAATGCCAATAACTACATGCAACAACATACTATAATACGCATATATGGCCACAGAACAAAAATATAACCATGCAGGATACAACCAGCTCAAGCTACAACAAGCAATAAGCACTACAATTCAGTCAATAGACATGACAGAATACACACAACTCCGCCTCAACACCAATACCAGACGCAACTGTACAATACACACATAACACATTCCCATGCCTATCTCGAAGCTGAATTACAAGATCAATTCGTACCTTTACGCAGCAAAATACCTCAAATTGATTCCACCAAAGCAGGGTACCAACATCCTGCTCAAACAAGATTTCTCACGGGCTCCCTGCAAAACTCCACAAATCTTCCTGGAAGCTCGAACCTATTAAGGCACCTAGAAAATCAGTTCAACAGCTGAATTTCTAAACGTCGCAACCTACGGCCAGTAGCCTGAAGTTCACCCAAACCTGGAGATGTATCGAGAGGAAACACAAGGACGCACGAACCTGCTAAACAATACGCACCAGTCCTCAGGAATGCTAACAGAACGTCACGTCAACCCGAGAGGTCTGAAATGCACATGAAAATGCATAAATGCAATGACAGAACGCAATCTATCATCTAACATAAGCGAACAGAGATCTGAATTGGCGTGAACAAATGCACGTGTGCGACTGCTGCTCAACACCGAACACACGGAGACGCAAACAGCAACTCTACATTAAATCTGTACCTTGATTCTGTACTGCTGCTCTACACCGAACACACGGAGACGACAACAGCAACTCTACATTAATCTGTACCTTGATTCTGTGCAACGATTACCATAAGCAAGGCCCGAGAGAACTGGTTGAAACCTGCTAATACACACGGCGCACAGATTTTAGAAACTACTGGAAGTCACGGCCAACCACAGAAACTCACGGCTGGTAGTTATACACTCGACCAGCAACTAACACCCTAATACATCTTAACAGGAAGCTCAACACAAAGCTGAAGGCAAGATCTTATCACCTAGCTCAAAGAATTACCTGAACACAGTAAACGCATGGTCGAACGAATTACTGGTGCAGCTTCGCGATCTCGCTCCAACCAACAACAACCTCCAAAAGAGATATCAATCTAAAGAGCTTCCCAAGAGGAGTCCAACGCTACCTCGAACGTGAAAAATGGTGGCCGGGAGCGACGGGAATTCACCGGAGAACTCACTGCTGAACAGTGCTCTAGGGTTCGAGAAACAGAGAATGGAATCGGGGAGAATTTCGCTAAGTGTGGGATCTGGTGAAATAAAACGAAGCCAACGCTTCTAATAAATACACGCGAGAGATCTGATAAAAAAAATTCACCGACAGAAGCAGATCTTACAACGCTTAGCGCTAAACAACGACAAAACTCCAAAACGACGTCGCGCAACACACGCAGGAGAAGTCTGAAGGCAAAACCAAACGCTGGATAAGTCTGAAGCACTACACGCTGATCGCTGATCGCACAACACACTGGAGAAGTCTGGTAGCTCACATTAAACACGGGAGAAATCTGAACAAAAAGCTAAACAACGACCAATCCTCGAGTTAGAGAAATCTGGAAACACGCTAAGCTAAACGCTGGAGACATCTGGTCGAACGAACGTTAGACGCTAACCTCTCGCAACAGATCTCTACCCACGCGAACAGATCTCTCACGCACACATTAAACTCAAAACGGCGTCGCACCAACTAAATCTAACGACGTCGTATCAACCCTTATACAAAACACGCTGCGACAGACTCTATACGATAACGCATCAGATCTCATCTCTCTCGTGAGCCATCCAGACTTCACGGAACGACGGCGTTTCGTTACGTCGCGCTACCAAAACACGCTGCGAACAAAAACAACACTAGCGACCAGATTCACCACTTGCCGGATAGATTCTTCACGAATCTGTTCAGATCTCACCGAAACAGATTTCACCTCCAAAAACTCAAAAATCCGAAAACTTCCAGAATTGTTCTAATGTGAAATTTGAGCCGAAAATGCAAACCAAACTTTCAAATTGAAATCAAAACCACCAGAAATCCTCGAAAACCGATTTAATCCAACAATTAATCTTTATTAGATTTTCAGGTCTCACAGTTTCGTCTTCGGGCAGTCCTTAATAACATGCCCTGGCAATCCACATCTGTAACAAACATTCTGTCCCTTTCTACAAGGACCAAGGTGGTTCTTCTGGCACTTGGGGCACTGAGGTCTACTGCCGACTGTTGAAACCGTGCTAATGGGTTGCACAACCAAAGGTTTCTGCTCCCGAGGCTTCGGTTCCTGCGACCGCTGCTGATTCTTATAAGGCTTCTTGGGTGGTTGCTGGTCTTTCTGTTGAAAGGCCTGTCTCTTCAGCTGTCGCTCTTCCACAACAGCTTTCCAATCTTGATCAGCTCTTAGAGCCTTATCCACCGCTCCTCGATAATCTTTTGGTTCTACCAGCCTCACATCATGCCTGAGCGCTGGTTTCAATCCATCGACAAAATGTCGCAATTTCTCCTTAGGATCACCTCTAATCAGCGGTACAAAATAACATCTTCGTTCGAACTTTTGAACATATTCCTGGACAGTCATGTCCCCTTGCTTGATCATCAAGAACTCTCTTTTCAATTCGGACCTCTTATCCTCTGTGAAATACTGTTCAAAGAACACCCGCTTGAATTCCTCCCAGGGGAGACTTGGCACATCTACTGTTAACTTTGCTCCTTCCCACAAGAGCATTGCATCATCCCTCAACATGTAAATTGCGCATCTGGATCTTTCTATGTCGGGTGTCTGGAGATACTCAAATATCACTTCCATTGATTTAATCCAGCTTTCGGCGACGAACGGATCTGTTGTGCCGATAAACTCCCTTGGCTTCTGTCTTCGAAATCGTTCTTGAGGGTCATCATTGCTAGGTCCTCTACTACTGGAGGATTGACCATTGCCTCTCCCCTGCTGTTCTACCAACAACCTCAGAAGTTGGGCAATACTAGCATTACTATCAGGACTGGATTTATCTACTGGGTTATTCCTCCATCTTCCTCGGCCAGACATCTTAATCTATAGCCCGTAATCCACCACATAAGAACATCAGAACATGCAAGAATAAAAAATACATGCTCTAAAACATAAAAGAAACTCACTGCCCCGAAGAGACGGTTGATGAAATCTGTTCCAGCGAGGAGTGCGTGTGTTTATCTCTGGACCATGCTCTGATACCATGTTTGTGACGCCCAATCCCCATGGGAGTCACGGGATCAAAGAAAAGG
>KV019118.1:14685-28768 GCA_001598015.1 Dorcoceras hygrometricum | reverse complement strand
CTTTCGCACGCTTGGGATTAGCTGGAGGGAGATCGCGTAGGAAGCTACCGTGTAGTCTGTTAGCATAAGCACAGAATTGATTCTGCCGTTCAGGTAGCTCGTTGGGTAAGTGTTAGTTTCCTACTTCGTGCTTTTCTTATAGCTGTTGGTTGAGCTAGAGGAGTAGGACAGAGCTGGGTGGAGCTTGTAGCTCCCAGTTCGTAAGTCTGTGTTATTGTCCCTGAGCCTGTGTTGTGTTCTTGGTTAACATGTTTCATATTTGGTTGCTCGGGACTTTGTTTGTGGTAATTGAAGCTCAAAACTGAGGTACAGATGTGAGCTTGTTTTACACGTTGTATGTGGCATGGATATATGTGTTTACTTGCTGATCTGCTGTACTGTGTATGCTATTCGTTGGATGTTGTATTTTGTTGCATTCTGTTGCATGAGCATACACGCATTATTTCATATTGAGCTCAGATCTTGTTTATCCGTGTCTTGTTATCTTGATCTATGTGTACCAGGATGCTTGTATTTGAGGACGAGCGGGTAACTCTCGTATGCCTCATCTCCCTGCTGGGATCTGTTATCCACTATGAGCGGAGTGGGTAGCTCCCACATCTCATGAGTTGGTCAACAGCAGGTTGAGTGATTTGTTGTGCATCTGGTACCGTGTGTTGAGACGAGTGGGTAGATCCCATATACTCAAACACCCCGTGGCCACCATTTCTCGGTTGACCTGTTGTCATTGTTGAGCTGTTTTTTGAGATTTCTTTGGCTCCCTGCCTTCGTTTGTAGCCTTGCTCATGCATAGCATTCGCATTTTATATGTTGCTATCTTACTGCTTTTTTTCAGTTGCTCTCTGTACTGGGGTTTGACCCCATGTCCCTCTGGGGCTGGTTGTCTTGTTTGGCTGTGTGTGATTTCAGGTTACCGTGGTTTCCTCACTGGTCGTGGAGTTTATCCAGCTGGTAGTGCCCCAGGAGATGGATAGAGTGTCCCAGTTATAGTAGTAGGTACATATGATATTGTATTGTATCTATGTTGGTTTATTTGGGCGTCACTCTATGTTGTATGCTAGCTGTGATGTAGTTGACTTTTAAACATTGTAAAAACCTTTATTTTTGTATAACATTCTATTTTAAATTATGTTTTAAAAGTCGGGCCAAAAGTGAAAATTTAGCCACTATTTTATTGCTTCCGCTATTGTTTTGCGTGGTTTATCTTTGAGTTGTGCACGAGGCCTGACATCTGAAGTCTTTTCTATAATATCTGGTCCGATTTCTGTTCTTTCACCTACATCATCCCAATGTATCGGTGATCTACACTTCATGCCATACAGTGCTTCGTGTGGAGCCATTTCTATTGACGTCTGGTAACTATTGTTATACGTGAACTCAACTAAGGGTAATTTAGAATCCCAGCTTTCTGCAAAGTCGAGAACACATGCGTGAAGCAAATCCTCCAGCGTTTGAATCACTCTTTCTGATTGTCCATCGGTTTGTGGATGGAAAGCTGTACTGAAGGTTAACTTAGTTCCCAAGGCTTTATGTAAGCTTTTCCAGAACATAGAGGTAAATCTGGGGTCGCGATCTGATACTATAGAACTTAGAATTCCATGGAGTCTCACTATTTCTTTCACATACAAATTAGCATACCTATTTAAGATCATATGTTGTATTTACGGGTAAAAAGTGTGCTGACTTGGTCTATCTATCAATGATAACCCAAATTGAGTTAAATCCATGGAGTGTTTTGGGTAAACCGACTACAAAATCCAGCACTATGTTGTCCCATTTCCATACTGGTATAGGGAGTGGCTTTAACATCCCAGCTGGTCTCTTATGCTCTGCTTTTACTTGTTGGCATGTTAAACACTCAGAAACAAAATTAGAAATATCTCGCTTCATTCCCGGCCACCAAAACAGATGTTGTAAATCCTTCTACATCTTTGTTTCTCCTGGGTGAATCGAATACGGTGTGTTATGGGCTTCATTCATAATCTCATTGCGCAAATTATCATTTCACGGTACCCACAACCTATCCTGATATTTCACAATTCCCTCTACTTTAGTATAAAGAGTTCCACCTCTTTCTTCATCTTGCTGCTTCCATCTGAGTAGTTGCTCATCCCTCGTTTGACCATATTTAATCCGATCTTTTAACGTAGATTGGATTGTAAGAACAGCTAATCTGGCAGCAGTTCCTTGCGTAACTATTCCCAAATCAAATCTGTCGATTTCTCTCGCTAATGGAATCTGGACTGAAAGATGAGCTAAACCCACAGCTCTTCTACTTAGTGCATCAGCTACTACGTTAGCCTTACCAGGGTGGTAATTAATTACGCAATCATAATCTTTAACCAGTTCGAGCCATCTTATTTGCCTCATGTTAAGCTCCCTCTGGGTAAAGAAATACTCAGGCTTTTGTGGTCCGAAAATATTTCGCATTTTTCCCCATAAAGGTAGTGTCTCCAAATCTTCAATGCGAAAACCACTGCTGTTAATTCAAGGTCATGCATAGGATAATTGTTTATCGTGAATCTTCAGTTGTCTGGAAGCATAGGCAATAACTCTTTTATCTTGCATAAAAAAAACACCAATCCTATCTTCGACGCATCTGAGTAAATCGTGAAATTCCATTTTCCCGATGGCAATGTCAAAACAGGGGCTTCTATCAATGCCTGCTTTAACCTCTCAAAACTGGACTGGCATTCTAAGGACCAATTATACTTAACATCTTTCTTGGTCAATGACGTTAAGGGACAGCTATCTTGGAAAATCCTTCTATAAAACGCCGGTAATAACCTGCAAGACCCAAGAAACTTCGAACCTCTGTTACGCTCTTAGATACAGGACATTCTCGAACAGCTTCAACTTTGGAGGGATCAACTTCTACTCCATTCTTATAAATAATATGACCAAGAAACACAATCTTTTCAATACAGAATTCGCATTTACTACTTAGAAAATAATTGCTTAGTCCTCAAAATTTGCAGTATTACTCTAAGATGGTCTGCGTGCTCTTCTCTGTTCTTAGAGTAAATGAGAATGTCATATATAAAAACATGCACAAATTTATCTAGGAAATGTTGGAATATATTCATTAAATCCATGAATACAGAAGACGCATTAGTTAACCCAAATGGCATCATTAAAAATTCGTAATGACCATAATGCGTTCTAAAAGCTGTCTTATATACATCTGCGTCTTTAACTCGAAGCTGGTGATATCCAGATCTGACCTTCAAAAATACAGTAGCTGTCAGACCTCGTGCTCAATCAGAGTAAAACCACGCAACAAAACAATAGCGGAAGCATTATAATAGTGGCTAAATTTTTTGCTTTCGGCCTGACTGATAAAAACGTAATTTAAAATACAAAAATACTTAATATCCCAGTTTAATAAAATATGCAAAGCTAAAAGCCACAGTACAATAGTACAACATGTATCAAGCACCCTACAAAAAAGACTAACTGAATTCAACAAAGCGCAGGGCATCCCCCGGCTATCAGTACTGATACATATATACTATACTAACTGGGACACTCTAACCACCTCATGGGGCACCTCCAGCTGGGTCAACTCCACGACCAGCTGAGTAACCTGGGAAACCTGGACAACACACAGAGGCAAACAAAAACCAACCCCAGAGGGACATGGGGTCAAACCCAGTACGGAGAGAAACTGAAAAACAGCAGTTAAATAGCAATAGATAAAATGAGAATGCTATGCATGAGAACAAGGCTACAACCGAAGACAGGGAGCCAAAGGATCTCAACGGCTGCTCAACAATCGATAACAGATCAACTGAACAATGTTGGCCACGGTGTGTGAGCATATGGGAGCTACCCACTCGTCTCAACACACGGTACCAGATGCAAAGCACAGCTCAACCTGCTGTTGCCCAACTCATGAGATGTGGGAGCTACCCACTCCGCTCATAGTGGCTAACAGATCCCAGCAGGGAGTTGAGGCATACGGGAGTTACCCGCTCATCCTCCAACAGGCATCCTGGTACACACAGATCGAGATAACAAAGCATGGCTAACCAAGATCTGGGTTCAACATGGATAATTCATGTATGCAATGAAACAACTTGCAATAACAACACAACAGGAGCAAGCAAATGCACATAGATTCTAACACAAAAGCTCACATAAAATCCATGCCAATTCAACGCTGTAAAACAAGCTCACATCTGTACCTCAGTCTTCTGAGCTACAATTACCACAACGAAGTCCCTTTCAACACAGATCTGAGAACCTGCTAAGAAAAGCACAACGCTAACTCATGGACGCAAAGCACAGACACTACGAACTGAGAGCTACGCACTCCACCAGTTCTGTCCTACCCATCTAGCTCAACAATCAGCTCTAAACAAAGCACAAGGGTAGAAACTAATACTTACCCAACAAGCTACCTGAACGGCAGGAGTAATCCGACGCTTATGCTAACAGACTACGGAAGGGAGATGTCTTTGCGAACCTCTCCAAGCTTGACGCAAGCTTCCAAAAGAGGTACCAAACAAAGTGTCTTAGCAAGAGGAGTCCATCTCTACCACTCTCATTTCAGTCGGAACTGTCCACCGTCGGCAATCGGAGAAGATAAGGTTCGATGAACAGTAGCTAGGGTTTGCGATAGGATATGGTTACGGGAAATAATTCTAAGTGTCAGGAAAACAATACTGGACGAAGGGTCGAAGTCCTCTTAAATACAACTCAAATCTGGTCACCTCTGGTGAACAGCAGCCACCGACAACCTCGGGGTTCACATATGAAACTAGCACAGATCTGGACACTGACGTGGGACTTAACCAAACGACGTCGCACAGAAAATACGCTCCCAACTAATACACATAATCCCACTAACTCAAGTCTGAAACACTAAACGGCGTCGCACCCATAGCACTAAGATCTGACGCACACTAGCTAATCAAATCTGAAATCCCAGAACCATACAAGTCTACCCCACAACACAAATCGGGACTAAGAATCGGATATGTCCAAGCACAACTAACAACGCGCACCTACTCAAATCTGGATCCTTGCCAAAAGATTAAGTTTCGCTTCCTGTGCGATATACTCCACCTGTGCACCCAGAATAACGCGCGACTACCTGATCTGATTACAGTTGACCCCCACTGACAAAATGCTCAAGTATGATTCTTACTCCGTCGAGTCTCTAACTCTCCAGAGCTGTTCTAAGCATCATTACGGACCCGATAGCTTCACCAAGCATACTATATCAAAGCTGGTTCATCCCAGATCTGTTCGAGCCAAATCTGATCTATGCTAAACCCGATTAATTAACTCAATTAATCCATTCAACTTTTGGGTCTCACAGCAGCTCCTCGAAGTTGATCGAATAAATCATCGATCCTAGGGAGAGGATATTTGTTCTTAATAGTTAACTTATTCAACTCTCTATAATATATACACAACCGCATACTTCCGTCCTTCTTCTTAACAAATAAAACAGGAGATCCCCACGGTGAAGTACTGGGTTGGATGAAACCTTTATCCAATAAATCTTGGATCTGTTCTTTTAATTCCTTCATTTATTTAGGAGCAAGTCTGTAAGGCGGTTTGGAAACTGGAGCAGCTTCGGGTACTAAACTAATAGTGAATTCTAATTCCCGATCTAGAGGAAAACGGGATATGTTATACACAACCGCATACTTCCGTCCTTATTCTTAACAAATAAAACTAGAGCTCCCCACCGTGAAGTACTGGGTTGATGAAACCTTTATCCAATAAATCTTGGATCTGTTCTTTTAATTCCTTCATTTATTTAGGAGCAAGTCTGTAAGGTGGTTTGGAAACTGGAGCAGCTTCGGGTACTAAACTAATAGTGAATTCTAATTCCCGATCTGGAGGAAAACGGGATATGTCTTCTGGAAATACGTCAGGAAATTCATTCACTACTTCCACGTCTTCCAACTTAATTTTCTTATCTTGCACTATGGATAAAGCACTAACTATAAATCCTTGATATCCTTTCTTTAAACATTTTTTGGCTTTCAAAGCTGATATAAGGTTAGGATTGCGGTCAAATCTATCAGCTCTGAACAAAAACGAGATCTCGTTGGGTATTTTAATCTTAACAGTTCTCTGTTTAAAAATCTATAATAGTTCCATACTTAGCTAACCAATCTATTCACAATATTAAATCAAACTCAAGCATAGGTAATACTCTCAAATATGTATAAGCAATATTCCCCTGCAGCTTAAGTTCTATATCGTGAAACACATTATTGGTAACTAAGCATTCTCCTAAGGGAACACGAACACAATATCCTATCTCTATTACTTCTCATTGGATTTTTAAGTACTTAGCAAAATTTAATGATATAAAAGAATGGGTTGCACTAGAATCTAATAAAGACAAAGTAGGCATACTGGCAACAACAATCTTACCGGTAACAACTGTTGAATCTGGTGGAGCCTGATCTACTGTCATCACATAGGCTCTGCTAGTGATGAGTTGTCTATTCTGAGGGCAATACTTAGCTATTTGGCCTGGCTTGCCACATGTATAACACACATTCTGACCAAAAGGATACTGGCCCAAATGATTCTTCTTGCAAGTTGGGCATGCTGGTCTATTTACAACTTTTGGAACAGCATTGATAGGTTGAGATGCTATGGGTCCTTTTCCTTGAGACCCTTGATGATTGTTGTTTGACTTCTTGAATTGCCTATGATCCTTATTCTGGAAGGCTTGACATTTCAGCTGTCGATCTTCCTCAATCACCTTCCAATCCTGCTCAGCACGTAGAGCTTTATTCACAGCTGCTCTATAATCAGTGGTCTGCTAGCCTAACATCATGTTTAATCATTGGCTTCAACCCGTTGATAAAATGTCTAAGCTTCACTTCTGCATTGGTTCCTATGAGAGGAAAAAAGTAACATCCTTTCTCAAATTTGCGGATATAGTCCCGCATAGGCATCCCTTCTTGCTTCAGAGTTAGAAATTCATTCAGCAGTTCCTCCCTCACATCCACTATGAAGTATTGATCGTAAAACACTTGTTTATACTCTTCCCAGGTGAGCACTGTCAAGTCTACAGTCAACTTGGCCCCTTCCCACCAGATCATAGCATCTCCTCTAAACATATAAATTGCACAACGAGGATTCTCATGATCAGTTAGATGCAAATAGTCAAATATGACTTCCAACGATTTTATCCACCTTTCTGCTACTAGCGGATCATTCGAACAAAAAATTCTTTGGGTCGCTGTCACCTAAACCTCTCATGTGGATCTTCTCGGCCAAATATTCTTCCTGTTGACTGACCATTTCATTGGTTGTTTTGATCAACCAAACGTTCCAGTAGTTTGGCCATACTAGCTAAGACAGGGTTAGTACCTTCTGTTTCACCCTCTCCTTCTATGGTACCTCTTCTTCCTCTACCTCTTCCTGCCATTATCTGTAGGGGTAACCAAAATCCACTACATACTATTATGAGAGATTACTATATGATATAACATGAAATAAAACTCACAGGAAATGGAAGCGGCTAGCGAGAACTGTCTTAGACTGGAAGAGTGTTCATCTCAAGGACCATGCTCTGATACCAATTGTAGCGACCGAAAATTTTCTAACTTATTTTAATAAGTTTGGGGTTCGAATTGAAAGAAACCAAAGGTTGGAACTGGGTTTAATACGAACAATCAACATAATTCTGGATCAGATTGCAAAGGAGCGGGTATTTCATTCTTAAAATATGAAATCAGATCTGATCATAACTTTGCGGAAACTATACAAGGTTCGTAGACGAAATACTGGTTCAGATTACAACAAAAGAAAGAAATCAGTAATCTGTTACGTTACAAAAATGTCAGACCCCGTGCTCTAATCAGAGATAAAACATACAAACACATGCAGAAGCTACTAAAAAGCGGGTAAAATTTTCGCTTTTGGCCTGACGGTTTAAAACAATATAATTTAAAATAGTACAATACTTAAAATAGATCCCAGTTTATAAAAACAACTACACAACAAAAGGCTACAAGCCATAACAATACAGTACAGCATAAAAACAGCAGCAACATGTATCAGACTCCAACAACCAAATACAACGACAAAGCGCATGGCATCCCCTGGCTAACTGTACTGATACATATTAATATGCTATACGCAACTGGGATACTCAACCACCTCCTGGGGCACCACCAGCTGGGTTAAAACCACGACCAGCTGTAAAACCTGGGTTCCCTACAAACAACACAACAAGGAAAACAACCAAGCCCCAGAGGGACATGGGGTCAAACCCCAGTACGGAGAGAAACTATAAAACAGCAGTAAACAGCAAGAATAAAATGCAGATGCTAAGCATGATGAAGGAAAAAACAGCTCAACGGAATCTGCAACAGAATTTGTGGCCACAGTGAGTGTAGGACATGTGGGTGCTACCCACTCACCCCTACTCGCCCACCCTTACCAGATGCATCAACAACCCAACCTATGAACTGTGGTAGCTAATCACTCGGCGCATAGGGGAAATGAGAGTGCGGAATCACCGCTCGCCCTCGCATCGTGGTAATAAAACAGAGAAACAACAACGAACAAAGGCTGCAATAGCTGAATGGAATGCGTGTATGCAACATGCTGGAACAACGACATATAACCATATGAAACACAACATTTACACACGGTAAGCATACACAGCTCTCCAACAGAGCAACAACATCACCCAACAATCCAAACATAGGCATCTCGCAATTTATCCAAGCCAGGTTCCACGCTGAATTACAAGCTCAAGATCCGTACCTCAATTCTGTGCAATAACTACCACAACAAGGAGCCCGAGAGATCTGGTTAGGAACCTGCTGAACACACAACGTACAAGCATAAATCTCACGGGTCACAGGCACAAAACCCACGACTGGGAGTTCCAACTCAAACCAGCAACTAATTCCAACAATACCACTAACAGGAAGCATAAAAAAAACGGCTAAGACTAAGATTCAACAACAATTCGAAGTTCTACCTCAAGGACGCAACACACGGCCGAAGACAACAACTTCACGATCTCTCTCTAGCCAACAACAACCTCCAAGAATGGTATAGAAAGGAAGAACTTCTCGAGAGGAGTCCAACGCTACCTCACACGTACCAAACAAAGATCGGAAACGATGGGAATTCACCGAAAAAGCTCACGGTGAACAGTACTAGGGTTCGAAGAACAGAGGTCGACAACCAAGATAATATTTCTCTAAGTATGAGATCTGGTGCTTAAGCCAACTAATCTAAACGTAGTCGTTTTGATCCTCAACGCAAATACACTAACGCACCTGCTGATCACAACACACGCAACTAAACTTCACGCAAACGACGGCGTTTCAAGAATCTCGCGCTAAAACATGCTTCGACTGGTTTTGCCACCGACCAGCTGCTAGCTCCCAACACCAGCTGACACGTCAACCAGCAGGTACCTCAAATATGCGAAAATACAAAATCTCCAGAATTGTTCAACACACGAAATGGAACCCGAAAAAGTAACTCAAACGCTCAAATAGAGATCTTAAACCAGCAGAACCTCTATTCATCGATTCATTACAACTATAAATCTCAATTACAAATTCAGGTCTCACATTTCTCCCCCACTAAAAAGGATTTCGTCCTCGAAAAAATCGAACAACAATTCTGAAAACACAACACAACAGCAAAATACCAAACAGGAACTCACCGAACAAAAGGCCAAGAGTTCAAGATAACTGAGCAAACAATTAATAACAACTAGGGAAGAAATACAACCAAAAGCTACAAACTACTGGAAATTTAGCTCAACAGCTACTCAAACAGATGCGGCCACTCACGCTGCATCTTTTCTTCCAGCTCCCAAGTAGCCTCCCTTCATGTTTGCTCCACTGCACCATTACCAACGGAATGGTCTTATTCCTCAACTGTTTCTCTTTTCTGCCAAGGATCTGCAAGGGATATTCTTGATAACTCAACGACTAATCTAGTTCCACTTCGTCAGTGCTAAGTACATGAGTCGGATGTGGCTCATACTTCCTCAACATGGAAACATGAAAAACGTCATGTAGAGAAAACAACTCTGATGGCAATAACAGCCGATACTCTAAAGGGCCGATCCTGTCAACAATCTCATAAGGTCCGACGTAACGAGGGGCTAACTTTCCCTTGCGTTCAAAGCGCATCACACTGCGAAACGGAGAAACGTTGAGAAACACACGATCACCAACCTGAAACTCAAGAGGTCGACGCCTCTTATTCGCATAACTGGCTTGGCTATCCTGGGCAGCTTTCATCCGCTGTCTAATAAGATCCACATGATCTTTCATTTGCTGCACAAAGTCAGGGGCAGAGAGCTGCTTCTCCCCCACTTCTTCCCAACATACTGGCGATCTGCACTTCCTGCCATACAAAGCCTCAAAAGGCGCCATGCCAATCGTCACCTGATAGCTGTTATTGTAGGAAAACTCCACTAAAGACAACGCATCTTGCCAGCTACCTCCGAAGTCCAACACAATAGCTCGCAACATATCCTCTAACGTCTGGATAGTGCGCTCAGATTGGACATTTGTCTGGGGGTGATACGCTGTGCTCATTGCCAATCTGGTACCCAAAGCTGTTTGCAAATTCTTCCAAAACCTGGAAGTAAACCTCGGATCTCGGTCGGACACGATTGAAACAGGCACACCGTGCAATCTAACAACAAAATAACCGTACAGCTTCACCATCTTCTTCAACGAGAAGGTCATCCCATGGGGAATAAAATGTGCAGACTTTGACAGTCGGTCTATCACCACCAAAATAGCATCGCATACTCTGCGTGTACCAGGATGCTTGTATTTGAGGACGAGCGGGTAACTCTCGTATGACTCATCTCCTTGCTGGGATCTGTTAGCCACTATGAGCGGAGTGGGTAGCTCCCACATCTCATGAGTTGGGCAACAACAGGTTGAGTATTTTTTGTGCATCTTGTACCGTGTGTTGCGACGAGTGGGTAGCTCCCATATACTCACACACCCCGTGGCCACCATTGCTCAGTTGATCTGTTGTCATTGTTGAGCTGTTTAATAGCGGAAGCAATAAAATAGTGGCTAAATTTTCACTTTTGGCCCGACTTTTAAAACATAATTTAAAATAGAATGTTATACAAAAATAAAGGTTTTTACAATGTTTAAAAGTCAACTACATCACAGCTAGCATACAACATAGAGTGACGCCCAAATAAACCAACATAGATACAATACAATATCATATGTATCTACTACTGTAACTGGGACACTCTATCCATCTCCTGGGGCACTACAAGCTGGATCAACTCCACGACCAGCGATGAAACCATGGTAACTTGAAATCACACACAGCCAAACAAGACAACCAGCCCCAGAGGGACATGGGGTCAAACCTCAGTACGGAGAGCAACTGAAAAACAGCAGTAAGATAGCAACATATAAAATGCAAATGCTATGCATGAGACAAGGCTACAAACGAAGGCAGGGAGCCAAAGGAATCTCAAGAAATAGGTCAACAATGACAACAGATCAACTGAGCAATGGTGGCCACGGGGTGTGTGAGTATATGGGAGCTACCCACTCGTCTCAACACACGGTACCAGATGCGCAACAAATCACTCAACCTGTTGTTGCCCAACTCATGAGATGTTGGAGCTACCCACTCCGCTCATAGTGGCTAACAGATCCCTGCAGGGAGATGAGGCATACGAGAGTTACCCGCTCGTCCTCAAATACAAGCATCCTGGCATGAGGCAGATGCGTCACGAAATCCATCGCTATGTGCTCCCAATTCCATTGGGGCAATTCCAAACTCTGCAGCAAACCACCAGGTCTCATCCTTTCGGCCTTTACCATCTGAAAATTCAAACAACGAGCGACAAAACCAGCCACGTCACTCTTCAGGCCAGCCCATCAAAAGTGCGGTTTCAAAGCATGGTACATCTTACGTGCAACAGGATGAACACTATGACTGCTACAGTGCGCTTCCCGAAGGATCTCCTCCTTCAAATTCAATCAAATTGGGCACAACCAACCTGCCCCGGAAACGCAAATAACCATCGGAAGAGACAGAATAGTCCTCAAGTTCACCAGCCCTGACCTTCAACTTCAACTCATGGATGGAAGGATCAGTCCTTTGAGCTGTTCGAATACTCGAAACAATCTGTGGCTCCACTTGGAACGATGAAACCATGACGCAATCCTCAGCCGGATAGAATCTCCAACCCGTAGTGTGATGTACAACGACGCAAGCATCTCACTAGCCTTTCTGCTCAAAGCATCGGCCACTACGTTCGACTTCCCAGGCTGGTACTTAATCTCAAAATCAAAATCCTTTAGCAGCTCCATCCAACGACGTTGTCTCATGTTAAAGTCAGGCTGCGAAAACAGATACTGCAAACTCTTGTGGTCCGAGTACACCACAAACTGCTCGCCATACAGGTAGTGACGCCAGATCTTCAACGCAAAGACCATCGCTGCTAACTCCAAATCATGGACTGGGTAACGAGTCTCGTGCGGTTTCAACTGCCGTGAGGCATACGCAATGACTCGACCATTCTGCATCAAAACACAACCCAATCCGTTAAGCGAAGCGTCAGAACAAACAACAAAACCACCTAATCCGGACGGCAGAGCCAACACAGGCGCAGTAGTCAATTTCTCCTTAAGCAGTTGAAAAGCATTCTCGCACTGCTCAGTCCAAACAAAACGCTTGTCCTTCTGAGTCAATTGAGTAATCAGCTTTGCTATACTTGAGAATCCCTCAATGAAGCGACGATAATAGCCAGCCAGACCCAAGAAACTACGAATCTCGGAAACATTCCTGGGACTCTCCCAGTTCAGAACAACATCAACCTTACTGGGATCCACCGAAATCCCCTCGGCTGAAATCACATGTCCCAAGAATACGACACGATCCAACCAGAACTCACACTTGGAGAACTTAGCATACAACTGCTGGTCTCTCAGCGTCTGAAGGACAATACGCAGATGCTCCTTGTTCTCAAAAGGAGTCTTCGATTAGACTAAGATGTCGTTGATGAACACGATCAAAAACTGATCAATAAACTCATGGAAAACTCGGTTCATCAAATCCATAAAGACTGTAGGGGCATTAGTAAATCCGAATGGCATCACTAGAAACTCAAAATGCCCATACCTCGTACGAAAAGCAGTCTTCACGACATCTTGATCTCTCACTCTCAGCTGATGGTACCCTGTACGAAGATCAATCTTTGAATACACCGCAGAACCTTGCAACTGATCAAACAGATCATCGATTCTCGGCAAAGGGTACTTGTTCTTGACAGTGGCTTTGTTCAACTGGCGGAAATCAATGCACATCCGCATTGAGCCATCCTTCTTCTTCACAAATAAGATGGGCGCTCCCCATGGCGACATACTAGGTCGGATAAAACCTTTCTCCAGCAAATCATCTAACTGCACCTTGAGTTCTCTCAACTCCGCAGGCGCTAGACGATAAGGGGCACGTGAAATCGGAGCTGTGCCAGGCACCAGCTCTATGCTGAATTCAATCTCCCGCCTCGGAGGGAAACCAGGAATCTCCTCCGGGAACACATCCGGGAAATGTCGCACCCCGGGAACATCACTGAGCTGCACACGGGAAGAAGAAGACGCATCCAAGGCGTAGATCAAAAAGCCAGCATTCCCCAAAGACAACAAGCTGAACATTTCCATCGCTGAGACTAAGGGAATCTTCGATCTAGAATCCTGGCTATAGAAGTCCCACTTCTCGCCAGACGAAGGCCTAAAACGAATAATTCCATGAAAACAATCCACAGAGGCCCTATAGTTGGACAGCACATCCATCCCAACTATGCAATCAAAATCCCAAAGCATCAATCGGATCAAGTTCGATAACAGGACATGCTCACCAAACCGCGACACACCATCTAACAAAACCTCCTGTGAGAACAGGTCCACAGAGGCCCTATAGTTGGACAGCACATCCATCCCAACTATGCAATCGAAATCCCACAGCATAAATCGGATCAAGTTCGATAACAGGACATGCTCACCAAACCGCGACACACCATCTAACAAAACCTCCTGTGAGAACAGGCTCACACCACCAGAGGTAGAAACAGAAA